>JAAGKR010002346.1:0-96542 GCA_011419295.1 Clarias macrocephalus
CTCTCTCTCTCTCTCTCCCTCTCTCTCCCTCCCTCTCTCTCTCACTCCCTCTCTTTCCCTCCCTCTCTCTCTCCCTCTCTGCCTCCCCCCCCACACACACACTTCTGTTTCACAAATACACAGAATGGCACAAAAACTGCATTTTTTTTTCATCTGTAGTATTCACTATTATATAGGACATCAATGTTGACATTCAGCCTTAAGTGCTATATGCAGCGTTTCATTTAATTGTCTACAGAGTTGTTTTCTGAAATCCAAATGGTCCAAGTGTCTGAATCATTCATCAGCCATATTATATATAGCACCAAAGCTAGCCGCAAATACTTGCAGACTGTACTTTAGTAGTTTATAAAAGTACCCTGGGGTAATTAGAAGTCTCTGGTACATCTAATTGGAAAGCTTTAGAAACAGTACATTGTGTGTGTGTGTGTGTGTGTGTGTGTGTGTGTGTGTGTGTGTGTGTGTGTGTGTGTGTGTGTGTGTGTGTGTCTGTCTGTATGTGTGTGTGTTTGGGGAGGTGGTAGAGGCTGTAGAAAAGAATAAAGGGCACCCTGTCCCCATTTCGTTTGTGTGGAATAGTTCAGGAGACAGATTTGGGCTGTCAGAAGATAAATGTTGGACTAACTCCAATGAAAAATGCATTAGAAGATTAGACATGCTGTGTGGGGTGGTGGACCTGGGGTTAATGGACCCACAGACATATCAGTATATATGATATATGATATGATATTTCATATCAGTAGAGTGTAAGAGAATGTCATTGCAAATATGTGACTATGATGTCGTCAAAAAATAATTTTTTAAAATGATGATTAAAGTATTATCATTTTTATGTCTGTTAAGGAAACAGAGAGAATTAGATAAAGATTTAAATGTCTGTTAGAAAGCAGCTTTAAGATCACCAAAAATAAACGGTGTCAAGTTTGTAATATACTGTATATTTATTTTTGTATTGTAGATGAGCCACACAATCCCGATGTCTGACTTACTGTATATTCAAAAACGTAAAACATCTTTCTCTGATTGACCTGAACAACATTTCTTGTGAATGAGGGTGCAAAACCGACGGGCATTTAAAGAAGACTTCAAGCAAAGGGGTATACGGTGATGAGACTCATAGCCACAGTAAAACATTTGAATGGTGCAAACATTTTTAAAGAATGCTGTATGTCAGTGAATCACGAGCTCAGCCGAGGTCACTCGAAGCCAACCGCAGTCGTTCCCCTGAACATTTAGTGAGTGGACGGACTGACCCTTATACACGTTATATATATATATATATATATATATACGTATGTGCACCTTAATTCACCTGGTTATTGCAGGAACTCGGCTGGGAGTTATTGCCACATCTGTCCCGTACAGTCCTGACCTCGCTTGAAGCCATTTCCACATGTTCCTGGGAGGTCACTGTTTTAGAAATGGAGCACGCAGTCTGATCATGGCTCTGATGTACTGAGAAAACTTTCTACCTTGATGGTTTCCAAGAACGAGTTAAACGCTGGGATAACTGTATGGGATTATATAGAGAAGTAAAGGAAGTTTTTCCTCTAATAATTGTCTTCTGTCATACTGCACTATCAAAAGTCCTTGTTTGACTTGAACACGCCCCTCGCCTGCCCCATTCTCCACAATCAGAAAATGATAGAGACTAATTAAACATAATCTTACAAGTCTGGATGGGAATAAAACCATGTGTGCCAAAGTGAAGAGAAAAAACAAAATATCCAGGGATACAGTATGGTATGCTCATATAATGAGTGACAGGAGAGCAGCTGAGAATGCACTGCGTCAGGTGGAGCCCAGAGTGTTTATTGGTGTATTTACAACCAGCCATGCCTCTAGACAGGCCTATGTGTGTGTGTGTGTGTGTGTGTGTGTGTGTGTGTGTGTGTGTTAGAGGAGCTCAAAAGAGTTCCTATTAATGTCCCACTTTAGGACAATTAATTAACCACAAGTCCATTGTCATGCACCAGTTTCAATAACGATGTCTGGCTTCAGTTTTCTTATGCTATTGAGTTTTTACTAAAGTGTGTCATTAATTTTCTCAATAATGTTTTGTGATCTTAGGATGACACGGTGGTGCTCCAGTGTACGGCGACCGTCCTGAAGGAGCAGATCAAGCTGTGCCTGTCCTGTGAGGGCTTCGGGAACCGACTGTGCTTTCTTGAAACAACATCCAATGCCCAGGTATCTTCTGGTGGAAGATAATAGAGTCACATAAGATGCAGATATATTTCAAGAAAGTGGTTTGTCTAACCAATTGAACTTTTGTCTGGAGGTCATAATTGCAAATCCTGAAAATGCCACAGCTGTCCATGGAGTCCGGGACAGCATGATTGTCTTGGTGTCTGGGCGAGAGGGGTGGTCTAAATTTCTCCTGTGTCAGAACCAGTAACATGTGACTGTTATGCTGAGTTTGAGTAAAATCATCGTCTGTATAAGAACTGAACAAACCCTCTATGACGTCACCCACAGATTTTCTAAAAAGTGGTTTTAAAGCTACATTTTTGGAGCGCTGGTCATCACTATCTTGGCAGGAGATGAGTCCACCTAAACCCTGGTTATTTTATAAATGGGCAAACGGGTAGAACAGAGTCTGGCTGCCAGCTTACCTCGGTTACCACAAGCTGGCTAGCTTAGCTTTAGCATACAAAATAACACTAGCTAATTTGGAGTCTAGTGTTAATTTTAATGCTTTTGTTAATTTGCATTTGATTTCACTCCGCCATACAGTACATACCCTACACATTGTTTCATGTCAACACCTAAATTTCACCAATTTCAGTTACCTGGTTAGCTAAAGCTAAACTAGCTAAAGTATTCAATCCAGTTTTTACTCAAATCGTCCACACCCCTACAGTAATTATGCCTAATTTTATAGTTAAAATATAGTTTTAACTGATGAGTTACATAAAACATCACATCCCATACAGCTGTCATTAACAAACAAATTTTAAATAAACAAATTAATTTTTGCTGTAAAGTTGGACATTTTAACATGGGACTCTATAGGGATTGATGGATTGATTGGAGCTATCAGTGGTCAGAAAGTTTGACCTAGTGGTCATTTAAACAACTGCATATGCAAATTTTGGGAATTCTGGGCTAATTTTTCAGAACCAAAGGTTGCCCCTTAACAACAACAACAATAATAATAATAATAATAATAATAATAATAATAATAATAATAATAATAATAATAATAATAAACATAATTCTTCATAGACAGGATTTTCCATAATAATAATAATAATAATAATAATAATAATAATAATAAACATGATTCCTCATACACAGGATGTTCCATAATAATAATAACAATAATAATAATAATAATAATAATAATAAACATGATTGTACATACACAGGATGTTCCATAATAATAATAATAATAATAATAATAATAATAATAATAATAATAATAAACATGATTCTTCATACACAGGATGTTCCATAATAATAATAATAATAATAATAATAATAATAATAATAATAATAAACATGATTCTTCATACACAGGATGTTCCATAATAATAATAATAATAATAATAATAATAATAATAATAATAATAAACATAATTCTTCATACACAGGATGTTCCATATCCTAAACAAAATGTTTGTAGTTTGAATTTCCAGTTTTGTGCTTTCACAGACTTTTTCTGTCCCCTGTACAGAATGTGCCCCCTGACTTGGCTATCTGCGCCTTCATCCTGGAGCAGTCGCTTTCGGTGCGGGCGCTTCAGGAGATGCTTGCCAATACCATGGAGATGGAGGTGAGCATCAAAGAGATTAATGAACAGACGATTGGGTAAGAGGTAGAGCGGATGAAATGAGAGGCTAGCCGAAGTGCTAGGTGACTGGTATTAGTATATCTATGGGCAAAGCACAGTCTTGTTGTCTAGTTGTTGTCTTTGCATGAAAATTGTCTCATGATAAGCCTGGCATAGTCATGCTGCTAAATTAAAAGCAAAGAATGGATCTTAAACTATATAAAACTATAAAAGGCCTTTTTCAAGTTGGGACGTTCCAAAGCTCTTAGTGTAATCTCTTATTATAAGCTATGCTTCACTAATAATCTAATCAGCAGATATGATTTATTTGTTTGTTTATTTATTTAATTTCTAATTAGAGTTGATATAAAGGTGGCATTAGGGTATGTGGAGGTGATGTACAGTAAGCTACGTTCATGTGTTTGCCTTTGGACAAACCGTCTGTAAAGCTTCGATAAGCGTAACTTAATTTCATCTGCCTTTTTCTCTTTTCCCCGACACCTTGTCCCTTTCTCTGCTGCCCGTAGGCAGTCGATTTGGACCAGTGGGTATGTCCTTGCACATGTCTCTTGTTTATCTGTCTACCCTGATCTGATCTAAGCACCTCTCCTCCACTCCTTCCTGTCCTTCTTTCCCAGTGTGTCTGGTTTAGATGAAATGAAATGGTGCTGCAGTTACTGTCGTCCTCCCCCTGAGAATTCTCTTCCTCCTCAGCTTCGATCACATCTGTCCCTTACGTTGATCGTGCAGCCGGAATCTCATTTGGTTTCCAAATGATGTTTCCGACAAGATTTAGTCCCAGAAAGAGAGAGAGAGAGAGAGAGAGAGAGAGAGCGAGAGAAAGAGAGAGAGAGAAAGAGAGAGATTTAGTGACTCAAATCCTTGGCTACAACCCTTCCTTTTTAAACCTAGTATCCTGCTCGTCACACACATAAACCTTACCATGGCTGTATTTTTTACAAGCTATTTAAGGCAATTAAAAAAGAACATTCAAAGAAAACCCTGAATTTCTTTACTTAATTTGTTAACATCGCCATCTCCTAAAGAAGCGCAGGGTCCTCTTTGGATTTGTGCCTGACACTTCGCCATTTCATGCAGCACCTTCACCCTTTCACTAACTACCATTCCATCTTTTTTTTTTTTTTTTCACCTTATAAGAAGTCATTTACTAAACGCAATCTACTAAAACACTTACCATCCTCCTTAAGGTCAAAAATATGAAGCATGGCATTTCTGTTCGTTTATTGCTTTCCTTCTTTTTTTTTTGCTCTCATCACATTTTCTTTGCCTTTATTTATTTATTTATTTATTTATTTTCACCTACCTGTTCCATCATTTCCTCACAACTTCCAGGAACAGGAAGTTCCTCAAGTTAACCCTCATGTTTTGTTCACTAATTACCAGTGGATATACAGTAGGCTTCCTGTCTTACATTTAGGGTAAATTAACTAGAGCATCATTATCTCGTACAGAGGTGGACGAATCATACATTATTTACAGTAATAAGAGGGTTTGTTCTGCTATAATCCTGAATGGATGAATTAAAAAGTCGTATTTGATGCAGTGCAATAATGGCAAGCTACAGGTACTTACAGTAAGTGCATCAACATAGACTAGCACATTTCATACTATTAGGACTATTATTCTATTGTCATAGTATGAAATATTAACTCTCTTGATTTGGAAAAAAAATATATATCTCTGATCCATGCACCATAAATAAAGTGGCTAGGAATACATTAAAACTGGATCACATCTTTCCTGATATGTGTGGTGCAGCAGTTTAAGAAGAGTATCTCATGCTATAGTTATAGTCTTTTTCTTTTTCTTTTGCTAGTAGGATTTAGCTTATTTATGAGCAACTATGATTAAATAGCCCAGGCATAAATTCTGCTTGTTCATGGCATCTGGCTACTAATTTGTCCACCCCTGTCATAAATGAGCTATAAAAGTAACATTATGTATATAAACAACAGAAGCCTTTGATATCTTTGGGGATTTGAGTCTCCACAAGTGAGTGCAAATTTTTACCTGATATCTTTTTTGTTCAGTATTTACAAAAGAATCATCATTTTTAGCTACTTCTCATTTAGTTTGATTTTCTCATGTCAAAATGACAGAACATTAGTGTAACAATTCCTTAAAAGTATGAGGGGCATTTAAGTCAATCCAGGATAAGATTCTTAACCGCGGTAAAACATTTGAATGTTGCAAACGTTCTATTGAAATCCATACAGTAGGTCAATAGGATCCCGGCCAAGGTGGGTCAGAGCCCACTGCAGATGTTCCCATGAACGTTCAGCAAGTGGAACACCAGATCCTGGTAGCTTGTAGAAGAGACTCATCTACAGTATGTGTGGGAACTGTACACACAATCATTCATGAACACCACTTGCACAGTAGAGGAACTCGGCTGGGAGTTGTTGTCACATCTCCCATACAGTCCTGACCTTGCTCCAAGCCATTTCCACATTTTAGGGCCATTAAAGGAGTTCCTGGGAGGCCAGCTTTTCAGACCTGAAATATATACAGTCTAATTTGGATCTGACGGAAATCAAAAGTCCCAGTTTGACTTGAATGCCCCTTATAATATCTGGGTATTAAACTTACAGAAGAAAAAAAAAGCAGACAGAGAGAGAGAGAGAGAGAGAGAGAGAGAGAGAGAGAGAGCACATCTGTATTATTAGCTGTATTATTCTTTACCCGCCTCTAGAAACAAACCAAGCAGTGAACCATGTTAATGAGAATAGCGTGTCAGGTGGAAGTCCCAGCAGGACGGAGGGGTGCTACAATAGGGATTGAATCTGACACTGAGGTGCTGAGAGAAAATTCCCTCGCTGCTAATGTCAACCGAACAACAGATGGCAGCGTAACACACTGACCCACACAGGTGGATTAAGGTGTGCTTAACCTCAAAGACCTGCAGTGTGCATACTCTCTCTCACCCGAGCCATGCTACTGACACAGATGACGGTGTTTACAGTGATAGTGTCGGTGATGATAATCACTAATAATAATAATCATCGTCATCATCATCATCATCATCATTGTGTTTTCTCATTTCTAAACCTTAAGGTAAACTGACCACTTGTGCCCTCATGGAAGGCTTTTGTGAACTCTCGGTTTGGTGTGACAACTGTTTGACCTTTGACGTTTGTTTGTACTCATGTGTGGTCTTCCTGTGGTACCGTAACTCACTTCCTTCAAGTTTGACAGGAGGTCAAGAGATGCCCATTCCTCCTTGGTGCGGCTTCTCTTCCTTCTTTTTCTCCCCCATGATCCTCTATGTGTGTTTTACATTCTCCTCTCATCGTTTGTCCTGCTACTTATCTCTGTTTTTTTTTTTTTTAATGTATGAAGACTGAAGGTGACATCCATTTTGAAAGGAGTTTCCTTTGGCATATACAGTGCGCACTCAAAAACACACACTCACTCACTCACACACGCACACACACACACACACACACACACACACACACACACACACACACACACACACACACATTTATACCCACCCAGTCACATGAATTATTAATATGGTTTAATCCGTTTCTTTTCCCTTCTTCCAGTCCTCTCAGGGAGGAGGCCATCGAACCCTGCTGTATGGCCATGCCATCTTGCTGAGGCACAGCCACTCTGGCATGGTGAGCCACGAAACATACTTTACTAAATAGTACACAGACACAGTCTCACACTGTGTATGATAATCATCATTGATTTAATATTTCCCTTATACTTGAATTGTAGTATCTCAGTTGCCTGACCACATCACGTTCGCTCACGGACAAGCTGGCCTTCGATGTGGGTTTGCAAGAGGACTCTACAGGTACCCACACAGAAGCATTTAGGGCTCTTATACTGTATGGTTTGAAGTTTTCACGGGGCAATTTTTGGTTCAGCCATCGTGGTTTTTTTCAAAATCTAAAAACGCTTCTCATTTGACTGCCAGATAAGCTTCCTCCAAGATTCTACTCTCCCTATTGCAAGTGCTGTAATTGTCAGCAAATAATAATAATAATAATAATAATAATAATAATAATAATAATAATAATAATAATAATAAAAACTGGAAGATCACTTATGAAGATGTATATTTTTATTTTACAGATGTGATTATGATGTCTACAAAACATGCCACTAATACACAAATTAATGCGAAACCAGGGATTTTAGATGCTTATTAACAGCTTTACACATAATGGAATTTTGGAATACAGTATAAAAGGCAATTATATTTGAGCATGCCAGTTACTTCCAATATAAAAAGAATGTCAGAAGATGTTTTGACTGGTTTGCCTGCTTTTGCTATACAGTGTGTGGACATGTGGTTTGTAGGGACTTTGTATATGAAATGTGTCACGGCTGTGCCATAGGTGAAGCTTGCTGGTGGACCATCCATCCCGCATCCAAGCAGAGGTCAGAAGGTGAGAAGGTCAGAGTGGGAGATGACTTGATCCTGGTTAGCGTGTCATCTGAGAGATACCTGGTAGGATCTTTTTCTGCTTCTGGTTCTTCATCTTAGGTACACACACACACACACACACACACACACACACACACACACACACACACACACACACACACACACACACACACACATCTCCTGGACATGTAAAATACTGTACGGTTATGATTGTGAGTATCTCAGTTAGTTGTTGAGTATGAGTTCCTATGATTTATGATTTACGTCGTTGCAGCATCTGTCCTATGCCAGTGGGGACTTGATGGTAGATGCCTCTTTCATGCAAACTCTGTGGAACATGAATCCTGTGTGTTCAGGCTGTGAGCTAGCAGAGGGTGAGCTGTGTTTATTCATTATTATCCATTCTAATTATGTAAGTCCGGAGAGCCAGTTCATGCTGGCAGCATTGCTTTATGATACCTCAATCAGTTTGTTTTTCACTTGCAAGTACAGTATGAGCTAATATATATATATATATATATATAGCAGAAATCTACTTGACTCAATGCATGTAACTTCTATTTATTTATTTATTTATTTATTTATTTATTTATTTTAACAAGTAAACATTTTCATTTGGGCCACATTGGTCAAAGTTTCATCTTTAACATGATGGATTTTCTTTTTGCGATTTTTGCAAAAGCTACAGTACATTAATATGGTTGCTCTTGTTCGCACATTTGCACTTGCATGTTACTGTACGTTGTCTTTTTGTCTTTCGTAAAGTTCTCATACCGTTTTGTTAATTTATGGTGTTAGCTGGTTTTCTCTTAGCTAGTCTGATAATTAGGTGTCTTCGATAGCTATTTTTTGTTAATTTACGTTGTTAATTTATTTTGTTTGTATCACCTTGGTCTTGGAGATTTCATTGTTTCATTTCCTTGTATTGAAAAAGTCTACTTGACTTGATTTGAGTTGACTTGACTTGGCTTGATTGTCAAATTGGTTCATTGCATCCATTGTGATTCTACTTCTAGTGGTAAACAAAGACACTCATTTACATTTCTGGTTGTAACAGAATCAACATTTCTAGCCAGTTGATAGATTAGTCATTGTCCGTTTTAATTTCCTCGATAGGTTTTTTAACAGGAGGCCATGTTCTGCGCTTGTTCCACGGTCATATGGATGAGTGTCTGGCCATATCACCACCAGATCAAGGAGAAGAACAGCGCAAGTAAGAGGGAAACAAAGACAGAGAAAACAATGATAGCAAACACAAAACATTCTCTTCCCCTTTTTGATGTGTTTTTTTTTTTTTTTTTTGTCTCTCCTTTCTGTCTTTCCTTGTCTTTGTCAGGATCGCACAGTATGAGTCGGGAGCTGTCTGTAGTCAAGCACGATCTTTGTGGCGACTTGAACCGTTGAGAATCAGGCAAGGAAAACTTTTAATACACCTTTGGGTTTTGTAAATAATTAGATATACAGTACAGGTATAACAATTGACTTACAGAACAGTAAATCCAAGCCATTTTTGAATATAAACAAGCTAAATTGTTGACGAAAGCTTTCGTCTGTGATTTGGTTAAAGGAAAAATAAAACTCTGTGAAGGACATGAGTTGTGAATTGTCCAAAAATCTAGTACAAGGTTAACCTGCCCAGACTTGCCGTGATTGCTTTTACATGAAAAATTGGCAACAGAAATCTTATCTTGATGTTAAAATCAGGCTGAAATGTTTGCTTTCTGCAGTTGGAGTGGTGGTCATATGAAGTGGGGTCAGCCGTTCCGCATACGCCACATTACCACTGGACGTTATCTTTGTTTGGATGAAGAGAAGGGTCTGTTGGTACTCGATCCCGAGAAGGCAAACACCAAGCAGTCAGCGTTCTGCTTCCGTGCCTCCAAGGTCTCTATATTTTCTGACTTGTTGTTTAAAACTAAAACATATTTTTCCTTTCATCTAACCAAATATTTTTTTTTAAACATCAATTGTGTATCCGCGAAATAGTTTTCGAGGATCAGAAACTACACTCGCCTGATCGTTAACGGCACTGACTGCTGTGTGCTCAGCCAATCAAATACCGTTTGATTTTATGCCTTGATTCACAAGAAATGTTTTGAATGCCACTAGTACATAAAATTGATTAACATAAGCTGCACCATCCTTCTTTTAACTCCCATTATTTCACTTTATTTGACTGGTTTGCTGTTGCATCTGAGCAGGAGAAGGTGGAGGTGGTGAAGAAGCGTGATGTTGAGGGGATGGGCGTTCCAGAGATCAAGTATGGCGAGTCTATGTGCTTTGTCCAGCACGTCTCCACAGGTCTTTGGCTCACCTATGCTGCCCTCGATGCCAAAGCAGCTCGTTTGGGTACTATGAAAAGGAAGGTATGACCACCTGCATTGGGAGCACATTAACTCCCTAATGTATAACTGATGAATGCGCAACTGAGTATTTTGTTTAACGACTGAATAAAAATTCCTTTGTAATAAATGTATATATTTCTTCCTGCCGTTTTTTATCTCACTCCTTCAGGTTACTCTGCATCAGGAAGGTCACATGGATGATGCCCTGGTGATGTCACGTTCTCAGATAGAGGAGTCTCAGGCAGCCCGCATGATCTACAGCACCACAGGCCTTTTTAAACTGTTCATTAAGTATGAAACAGTGTATTTCACAGCATGATAATTCCTGAGATTTATGCAGTCTGATGAATACACATTACGATCTATAGAGATACAGTAGAACTGCTAGGACTGCAAAATCCAGAAAAATACTTGCTATTGTAAATGCTAACAAAAGGTATTGCTTACCCATTTTATTATTATAAACAAAAATCGATCACGATAAATGTTGAATACTCACTCAAACACATTTAGTTTTAACACTGAAAAGCAATTTCCACATGTTTAGGCCATTAAAGGAGTTCCTGGGAGGCCAACGTTGCAGTTAAGCAGGCAGTCCAAATACTGTATGGCCCTGGGGTACTGAGAAAACGTTCTCCCTTCATGGTATCCAAGGACTAGTGAAGTGCTGGCGTAAAATGCATTAGCATAGCAGGGGATTAGTAAATGAAGGGGTTTTTTACTCACATAATTGTGTTTTGCTATTCTGGACAATAAAAAAAGTCCTGGTTTGATTTGAACACCCCTTGTAGATCGTTCTGACCACTAAATAAAGGAGGAACCTGAAAAAAAGAAACTATTGGTCACTTGCTGAAGTCCTGGGTTCAGGGTTAAGCTCATGTTCCTGTTTTATTTCTAGAAAGTCTTATTTTAAAAGTAGATTAAAAGTAGCAGTAGTAAATTCTCTATTTCTGAATATCATAGGATATTGTTTAGTGTACAGAGACATGTTTAAAATGTTCCAACCTGAAGTGTAAATTTGTTCCGTTTAAGTAGGTGTCGAAATGATAAAAGCTTTAGGGCTAAACTGTTCCGAGTGTTTTCTCGCCCGTGTATCATACCTAACCATAACTGGAAATAAGAACATGAGAAATATCCAAGGCCTATTCAATGTGTGTTGATGTGTAGGGGGCTCGACTCTCTGAGTGGGAAGAACAGGGCTACAGGTCCGGTCTCACTGCCTCTGGATGGAGTGATTCTCTCCCTTCAAGATCTCATCCACTACTTTCGTCCGCCTGAAGAGGAACTAGAGCATGAGGAGAAGCAGACGAAACTGCGCTCACTGCGCAACCGGCAGAACCTCTTCCAAGAAGAGGTATGCGTGTGTGTGTGTGTGTGTGTGTGTGTGTGTGATTCATTGTTGTGTCAAACTTTACCTACCACTTAATCCTGTATACAGGGTCACGGGTGGCCTGGAGCCCATTCCAGTAGACTTAGGGCACGAGGCATGGTACACCCTGGACAAGGTGCCAATCCATGGCAGGGCACACACATACTGTACAGTACACTCACACACACACACATTCGCTCACACACTGTGGGCAATTTTAGGAATGCCAATTAGCTTAATCTGCATGACTTTGCACTGTTGGAGGAAACCGGAGTACCTGGAGGAAACCCACCGAGCACAGGAAGAACATGCAAACTCCATGCACACAGAGGCAGGAATCGAACCTGGCCGGGAACCCTGGAGGTGCAAGGCAACAGTGCTAACCACTAAGCCATCGTGCCTTATTACTATTGTATGTGCATGCATTTTTATGTCGATTGTGCTAAGCATTACCAGATAGACATGGACGATCCTTCAGCACTGTGAAGATTTGCTCACCAAGGTCTGAGCAATCAAAGATTGGATTGAATGTTTCTGATCAACGCTGCTTGTGCTTCAGGGAATGATCACCATTGTGCTGGAGTGTGTGGACCGGCTAAACGTGTACAACACTGCTGCTCACTTCTCCGAGTTCGCTGGTGAGGAAGCAGCCGAGTCCTGGAAGGAAATAGTCAACCTGCTCTATGAACTTCTAGGTGAGCAGCTGGGTTGCAGTTATGTGCTATCACAGGAATGTATATATATATTTTTAACTATTATGCTGGTTCTAATACAGGATATACAGTAATAGTTTCTGTAGCGGCAGTATATTCAGGGACTTCCATTGCAGGAGTGATATTTAAGAGTTTTAGGAGGAGTCTCCACTGTACAAGCTTCATAACAGTCAGAGGTTAAGATGTTATTTTGAGATTGCAGATACAGGAAAGAGGGCTTTGGAGATGACATTCTGCATTTTTTTTTTCTTATAAACTTAAACTTATGGATTTCATATTGTAAGTGATACTGTAAGGGTTAATGAATGCAAAAAATATAGCAAGTGTGGGCAAGTTGCTGTGATATACAAGGATTCAATCCATTCATGACATGATAGTATTAGAAACGAATTTATATTGAACCACACCATTGTTGATTTTTTTTTTCTATAACCTCATACATATTATTTTTATTCCTTACACACTGTATACGTCACAATCAGATCTTTTCTATTAAATTAAGGTGTAAAACCGACTGACGTTTACATACAGTAAGACCTCAAGCACAGAACTTGCTACTGTATGGTCCAGACCTCACCTCAAGTCATTTCCGCATATTTGGGTCATTAAAAGTGTTTCTAAACACTGGGGGCCATGGAGCAGGCAGTCCGACAGTGGCTTCTGCATACTGAGAAAACTTTCTACTGTACCTTGATGGTATCCAAACACTAGTGAAATCCTGGGACAAGTGCAGTAGTGTATCAGGGGGTTATGTAGAGAAATAGTTGTGACTCATGACTATATTCTGTTTTTCTGCATAAAAAAAAATAAAATAAAATAAAAATCCTGATTTGACTCGAACACTCATCATATAATTGCCATGATATAATGAATACCGTATGAAATGAATACATTTAACATGTTTTTAATGTTTTTTTTTTTTAATCAATTTTGCAGCATCACTTATCAGAGGGAATCGTGCCAACTGTGCTTTGTTCTGCGATAATCTGGATTGGTTGGTCAGTAAACTGGACCGTTTGGAGGCCTCCTCAGGTACACAGCTCTCTGCTTTCACACACCTCAAGAATGACATCATATAACCTGGTGTTTAGGTTCCCCAGTTTTACCATCGTTGCTTCCTCTCTGCAGGCATTCTGGAGGTGTTGTACTGCATTCTGATTGAAAGTCCTGAAGTCCTGAACATCATCCAGGAGAACCACATCAAGTCTATCATCTCTCTTTTGGACAAGCACGGGCGCAACCACAAGGTCCACTAGCCATGAACTGCTTTTCACATGACTTATTCGTTATAAAACGTTACAAAGATTATGGATTGTATGTGGGTCAGGGTTTCCATTATTCCATTTGATTTTAATACAAAAAAAAAAAAAAAAAGGTTTGAAGACACCAGCTTCTTCAGAGCTTAGTTCACAGATGTACTAATGTCATACTTTTTTTATTGTTATTAACTTATTAGGTATTGGATGTGCTGCGCTCTCTGTGTGTATGCAATGGCGTGGCCGTGAGATCAAACCAGAACCTCATCACGGAAAATTTGCTACCACGTCGTGAGCTTCTGCTCCAGACCAACATCGTGAATTATGTTACTAGGTAAACCGGAACCAGGACAAACTTCCACAATTAAAACCAGCTGTTTTTAATACTGTAAATTTTCCCTGCTTTAAAAAAAAAAAAAGTAAATATATAACATACTAAAACCAAGCAAAATAACAAAATTTTATTGGACGCAAACAGCTACATTTATTTAGATTTTGGCCAAAACATGGTGTTAGTGTTAAAAACTGTCTCACCTAGGTAAAAAAAGTGAATTTTCAAACAGGATCATATAACACCATTTTCCATACTACTTAATGCTTCTTATCTTATCCATGCTTTGTTTTTATAAATTTGCACACATTTGATCAGATAAAAAGAAGCACAATTCGAGAAATTCAATTTCATAAACATGAAAAAGTGTTTTATTCTAAAATGCTAAATGGTTAAGATGAAATTGACCAGCGTACAGACACTACCGTACACTTGCTTTTTAAGATTTTACCAAAAAAAATTGGAATTTTTAGGCAGGTAATATTGGTCACTTTCATGTTGTAAAAACTTCAGAACACATTTAGCACACATTGGTGCACACATTTTTTGTATTAAACGTAAATAAATGAAATCAACACCAATGCTGTGTTTTGGCCGATTATTTAATACCCAGTCCTTTTTTTTTTTTTTTTTATCAAATTGCATATTTGTCATATTATTGCACTTAAAAATAAAAACAACTTAATTTATCATTTATTCATTCTCTGACTTTAAGTGCTTTACCACTTTGGCTATGAATTGCGACTTCAATGGAAGTGCATGTTTCAGCTGCAGTTTCCTTGTTAATTTGATGTATTAATCAATTGAACATTCATTTTACATCCACATTAAGTTGTGTTTAGCGCCGTGTACGTACGTCAATTAGTCTGATTGCTCATAAAAAATACCCTCTTTTTCCCCCCTCAGTGTAAGACCCAATATCTTCCTAGGAACATGTGAGGGTTCAACACAGTATAAGAAATGGTACTACGAGATGATTGTGGACTACGTGGAGCCCTTCGTGACGGCTCAGACTAGTCACCTGCGTGTTGGCTGGGCGCTAACAGAAGGATACAGTCCCTATCCTGGAGGAGGAGAGGGTTGGGGAGGCAATGGAGTTGGCGATGACCTCTACTCCTATGGATTTGATGGACTTCACCTTTGGTCAGGTGAGAGTGCATGGCTGAAATAGTGAGAGCGGATGCTTAAAGGTTCTTCTTCTTCCATCACAGTTTCATTTACTGACTAGGTTTGTAAGCAATTCTCAGACGGTTTCGACATTTTTGTTCTTAGGTCATGTGGCTCGTCATGTTGCATCACCTAGCCAGCATATCCTGGCAGCTGATGACGTCGTAAGCTGCTGTCTGGATTTGAGTGTGCCTAGTATCTCTTTCCGTATCAATGGGCATCCTGTTCAGGGCATGTTTGAAAATTTCAATTTGGATGGCCTCTTCTTTCCGGTTATCAGCTGCTCAGCTGGGGTCAAGTAAGAATTTTTAATTTGGCGATGAATTGTTAATGTTGTATCATTTTTCATTGAGATGTTTACACTCAAATATGTGCATGTTGTAAATTTTCATTGACTTTTATAGAGCGCGATTTCTATTGGGTGGACGTCATGGTGACTTTAAGTTCTTCCCTCCACCTGGCTATGCCCCATGTTACGAGGCTCTCCTGCCCAGAGAGAGGATGCGTATCGAGCCTGTCAAAGAGTACAAGCATGACTTTAATGGAGTCAGAAACCTCCTGGGCCCCACACAGTCCCTCACACACACTTCTTTCACACCTTGTCCTGTGGACACTGCTCAGGTGCTTTACCCTTAACACTCCAGCTCTGATTCTCAGTCTCAAGTACTCATTGTGCACATACATATTTGTCAGAATGATGTTTTCATAACCAAAAAACCCTCAAGAAGTCTTTTTCCATCTGTGTTTGAGTAGATCGTGTTGCCCCCTCACTTGGAGCGCATCAGAGAAAAACTGGCTGAAAACATCCATGAGCTGTGGGCTGTCACTCGAATCGAGCAGGGTTGGACTTATGGTCCAGTAAGTGTGTTTCTTTCTTGCCTTCTCACAATACGCTAATGCAGAAGATGTACATTTATATGTCGACTCTCTTTATCAGTTCCGTGATGATAATAAGAAACTGCACCCATGCTTGGTGGACTTCCAGAGCTTGCCAGAACCTGAGAGAAACTACAACTTGCAGATGTCTGGAGAAACTCTAAAGTGAATAATGATGTTTTTCTATTCAAATAATCCTATTTGTTTATTTACTGTATCCGTCTGATTTTTTTTTGTTTTTTTGTTTGTTCACTGACTGTAACCCTATTTGTTGCTCACACATCCTTGAAATTTCTCAGGACGCTCCTGGCTCTAGGGTGCCATGTGGGTATGGGAGATGAGAAAGCCGAAGAAAATCTGAAGAAGATCAAGCTGCCCAAAACGTATGTTGCAAAAAAGAAAGTTGACAATTTTTTTTTTTTTTATGTGCAACAAAAACCATAAACGTCCTACTGCTATTGAAAGGGCACACTTAATCATTCCTAACGAGATTTGCCTGAGATTAACTTCAAGATTTTAGATCTATTCGTGCAGACTGGTGAACATGCTCTTTGCAGGAGGATACTGTAGCTTAGGCAGTGGTCTTTTTGTTGCCTCTTTCTTTGTCTCAGCTACGTGATGAGTAGTGGGTACAAGCCAGCTCCTTTGGATCTCAACCATGTGAAACTGACCCCCAACCAGAACCAGCTTGTGGAGAAGCTGGCGGAGAATGGGCACAATGTGTGGGCACGAGACCGTGTGAGGCAGGGTTGGACCTACAGCATTGTACAGGTAATAATCAGGGATTTGATATTGGAAGTAATAATAATAATAAGGGCTCATACTGGCCAGAGTTTTTATTTTATTCTGAAATATCATACAGGGAATGGTGCACTTGAAGTACTGGAGGTCTGCTGTGGTGTCTATTGCACTAGTTCCGTAATGGGGCTTATTATAATTGTTTAATTTTGCTTAGTATTGCGAAATTAATTCAGTTAAGTGTAGAGCAGTCATTTGTTCTCATCCCCTAGTTCTTAGTAATGCCTTCATGTCATCAATAGGATATTATGAATAAACGTAACCCTCGTCTGGTACCATACGTCTTGCTGGATGAGAGAACCAAGAAAACCAACAGAGACAGTGTGAACAATGCCGTACGCACCCTTATTGGCTATGGATACAACATCGAGCCACCCGACCAGGAGAGCAGTAAGTAACGACAATTTCATTCCTTCTTTGTTGTAAAGGTGCATGCAAAAAGGCACCATGTTAGAATAAATGCATGATACAATAGAAAAGACATATAAAAAATGAAAGAATGCTAAGAAAAAAGAAGGTTTTTTAGTTAATATGAGGATGAACAAAGCTATATTCTATCAGCTGTGAATAGTCTGTAATTGGAATATGTATATAAATCTGTTCTCCCGTTATTGACCAGGTGGCCACTCACTGGAGGGTGGGCGAGGGGACAAGGTTCGAATCTTCAGGGCAGAGAGGCAGTATGCCGTAACCTCAGGAAAATGGTACTTTGAGTTTGAAGCAGTGACCACAGGCGAGATGAGGGTGGGCTGGGCTCGACCTAACGTGCGTGCAGGCACTGAGCTCGGAGCTGATGAACTGGCTTACGTCTTCAATGGAAACAGGGTATGAATGGCTTTTAAATGTTCTTCATGGGGTTTTGTGTCCGACATAGAGTAATGCCTCTATGACTGTTTCCTGATAGACTTACTTTTCCCTCCACATGGACACCATGTACTGTAGATAGATATAAATAGAGAACAAATATGTAATAACAAATATGTTTATTTCTGTAGTTTTCAAGTATTTATATGCACATGCATATATTTCACATGAGTTATATGCATTTGGTTACAATGGTAAAATGAACAATGTTTGTAGAAAATAATCACCCTCTTTAAAAGAATCACATTTTGTTGCTTTGCAGCCTGAAATAAAGAAAACAGTTTTTGTTTTCTTCAGCTGTATTTACTCATGTCAACTTTTAACAGCCAAGTGAAAGATTAAACACCAAAATATCGGGGAAAAAAAAAATTTGAAAAAGACAGAATCACTGATACCGAAAAAGGATCATAGAGCCTCCATGGAGCAGAACGTCAAATTGCATGAAACAGCCAGGAGGCTACCAAGAGGCCTACAGCAACTCTGAAGCAGTTGCAGGAAATTATGACAAAGAGTGTTCGTTGTGTGCATATGGAAAGTTTTCCACAAATGTAGCTTGTATGGGAGGGTTGCAAGAAAAAAGCCAATCCTCAAGAAAGGCCACATGCAGTCACAACCGAGCTTTGCAAATATGGTCAGATGAGACTGAAATTTAATTATTTGGCCACAACACCAAATGATATGTCTGGAGGAAATTCAATACAGTTCACCATCCAAATAATACATTCCTACAGTTAAGACACGGAGGTGGTCATATTATGGGGGTGTTTGTTTTCAGCAGGGACCGGAGAAGGAAAGTGCATGGGTAAAAATACTGTCAAATTCTTGAGGAAAATCTACTGCTCACTGTTAGAAGGTTTTTAATTGGAAGCAGGTTTACCTTCCAGTATGGCAAGTAACAAAAGCACTCACAGAAACTGACCATACGGTGGTTGAAGGAGAAAAAGTTGAAGGTCCTTGCATGGCCTGGTAGTCAAAGCCCAGCCTTTTTTTTCTATTTTTTTTTTTTTTTCTGACATGTTGGTGCTATGCTGTAGCTTTCACTTTGATGTTAAACATTGCATCCAGTAAATACAGCTGGATGAAATAAAAACTGTGTCTGTAAGAGGGTTGATTCTTTTCTATACCTACTGTAAATGCAGAATTGCATTATTTCACTTATAGTGGTATTTTCTGTGATGTGCATAAGAATCACTTTGGGATAATGAATGTAACTAAACCCGACTGTCTTTTGATCGTTTAAACTGTGCGCTTATTGTAATTTAAACACTGACATAGAATACAGTATATCGGAGAAGTCTTGCTATTGAAAAGGATGGCACTATTTGTGTGTTGAAAGTGTGCGTCGTTCGTTCTTATCTAGGCTCAACGCTGGCACATTGGAAATGAGCCATTCGGGCGGCAGTGGCAGTCGGGAGACGTGGTGGGATGCATGATTGACCTGGTAGAGATGAACATCATGTTCACTCTGAATGGAGAGATGCTGATCAGTGACTCAGGCTCAGAGATGGCCTTCAAAGACATTGAGATTGGAGATGGTAAGTAGGAAAACCCCTTTGTTTGAATCATTTGTTTGAATGTGTGACTTTTGTTCTAGCTCTATTCATCGTTTCCTCACTCGTTCCAGGTTTCATCCCTGTCTGTGCATTGGGACTTTCTCAAGTTGGCCGTATTAACCTGGGCCAAAATGTTAGCAGCCTGCGCTATTTCGCCATTTGTGGATTGCAGGAGGGATTTGAGCCTTTTGCCATTAACATGAAGAGGGACATTACCATGTGGTTCAGCAAAAGTTTGCCCCAGTTTCTCCCAGTGCCCACGAACCACAATCATATTGAGGTCAGGTGTTTCATTTACAATAGAATGTTAAGAAAAGAATGAAAGAAATTGGAACACTTGTAATACGTGTTATAATTTATGTCTTTACAAATAACCTGATTATTAGGAGGATAAATAAATTGAGCTATATTCAATGTACTTTTAATACGATGCAGTGTGTGGCTAGGTAGTAATGCTACTGCTACCAAATAGCCGTCAATAATAGTGTCTATTCAATTTTGGATTAGCTAGCTAGGCAACACCATTAGCTAAAGTAGGAACCTATTGTGTTACCTGAAAGTGATTTTAAATGTTATGATTATGTCATGAAAACCCACAATTTGCACAATACTTCTGAAAATCTAATTAAAAACACAGTTTGATGCAAAAATATTTTTGGCATATCTATGCCGTATTCAGAGTATATCATATTCTATTACATTGGCTCACAAGTGTGTATATATATATATATATATATATATATATATATATATATATATATATATATATATATATATATATATATTTGTGTTTGATAATACAATTACAAAATGATATTTTATTGTACAGTTGTCTCGTGTGGATGGCACAGTGGATAGCGCCCCCTGTCTGAAACTCACCCACAAGACATTTGGGTCCCAGAATGCCAACACAGACATGCTATTCCTGAGGCTAAGCATACCTATTGAGTTCCACGAGACTTTCAAAGTGCAGGCAGGTACCACACCCCTAACTCGAGCACTAACCATCCCAGAGGATGAAGTGTTGGAGGTGGATCCTGACTCTGAGTATGAAGTGCTGAAGAAGTCAGCCAGCAAGAAAGAGCAGGAGGACAAAGAAAAGGAACCATCTGTGCCCAGAGACATACCTGGTGTCAAGGAGAATGACAAGGACACTGCTTCTGAGAAAGGCAAAAAGAAAGGGTGAGGATAGACCAGTGATTCAGAATGCCTTTATACCATACCAACATAAAGCAACTCAGTTTGTGACTTATAGTATATAAGTTATAAGACTTATGCTATCGTTTTTCTTTTTTTTTTTTTTTCTATGGAAAAAAATTGGGTTCTGTGCTGATTGCTTTTCCTTTTCTTCTTAGTTTCCTGTTTAAAGCTAAGAAAGCTGCCATGATCACTCCTCCCCCTCCTCCCCCTGTTTTGCCACGCTTGGTACAGGACGTGGTGCCGGATGATCGTGATGACCCTGAGATCATTCTCAGTACCACTACAGTGAGCCTCACAAACAATTCTATTCTATTCAGGTTTTATATACACACATGTTATGTAAGGGTTAGTCTGCCCATCGCTCAGAACTCGCTCTTTATTTTATCGTTACGTCGTTTCATCCATTTACAGAAGACTCCAAGCAGAGTATAGTGATGAGACTCATAGCCACAGTAAAACACTTTGATAGTGCAAAGAAGGCTGTATGTCCTTGAGTGATGATCCTGGCATGAGGTGGCTCAGAGCCCGTTCCAGTCATTCCCATGAGCATTCAGTGAGTGGAATAACTGATCTTTGAAAATCAACATATAACAACGGTAGTCACCAATTTAAAAGAGGAGCATCTGTCTGCTGGACCTGCGCGCATAATCATTCCCAACTTGCATATTACATGAACACGGCTGAGAGTTATTGCCTGGAGACTTTGCTCCATGCCATTTTCACATGTTTGGCAATTAAAGGAGTTCCTGGGAGGCCAGCATTTCAGCTGAGAAGCAGGCAATCTGAACATGGCACTATAGTACTGCGAGAACTTTCTACCTTAATAGAATCTGAGCTTTAGTGAAACACTGGGATAAGTGCATTAGTGTAGCAGGGGGACCACATGGAGAAATAAAGGGAGTTTTTACTCTCAAACTGTGTTGTGTTATTCTGCACAACCAAATTTCATGGTTTGGTTTTAGGCCCTTTTTAATCAGCAAGATAGCTTATATATAGTATTTATTATTCATTTGTTTTGTTTTTTTCTCTAGTATTATTACTCAGTGCGGATCTTTGCTGGCCAAGAGCCTGGTGGTGTTTGGGTTGGCTGGGTCACCCCTGACTACCATCAGTATGATCCTAGCTTTGACCTCTTCAAAGTTCGCACTGTGACAGTGACTGTAGGCGATGACAAGGGCAACATTCATGACAGGTGAGGAGTGACAGCAGATGTTTTGTGTTTCTAACAGGCGCAGATTTGCCAGGTATCATAAATCACCAAAGGAAAATAATTGCTACGTGTCAGTCTTTTGTAGTTTTTTAACACCATTTTAAAATCAGGACTTGAAGAGCATTGAGTCCTTTTTTTTTTAAATTTAGAAATTAAGTGAGAACTTAAATTCCATTGTGAAACATTGTGGCAGCTAAAAATGGCTTTGGGTTATTTGCTGTTTCTAAACATATGCATTACTTTAACATCAGCATAAAACGGAGCAACTGCTACATGGTGTGGGGGGGCGACTTAATCAGCGGTTCTCAGCAGCGCTTCAGCCAGGAGGATCTTGTCGTTGGTTGCTTGGTTGACTTGGCCACTGGTCTTATGACTTTTACAGCCAATGGGAAGGAAATCAACACCTTTTACCAGGTGAGATTCAAATTTCCTTCCAGTGCAAGAGTTTAAGAGCTTTTGCATTCATGTGAATAATAGTCCAAAAAAAAATGTTTCCAGTCCATGTTCGGCGACAAAGTGTTGTGTTGTAGCATAATGACATATAATGTATGTTTTTCTCTCAGGTGGAGCCCAACACCAAGCTTTTTCCTGCTGTGTTTGTTCAGCCCTTTAGCCAGAACATGCTGCAATTTGAGTTGGGAAAGCTAAAGGTTAGAACTCTTCGTCATTCTCTACCGTCTCCCTCCCTCTAGCACTGCTTTTAGTATAATTCTCCCCAGCTATGATGGCCCTTTTCTCTTCATACACCCATTACATAATGTTCTGTTTATTTAGTGCAAAGAAATGATCTTTTTCTGCTCTCCTCTTATTCAACCGGACACATCTATTCTTTACTTTCCCCTGAACTGATGAACCCGTTGAACACGTAATCATGATTACACAAGTCAGTTTCTGTGGCTTGGTTTTCCTCGCCATTTTAAAAGAAGCCTCATGGATATAACTTCCTTATCTTGTTATTATCTTTAAAAAGATGTCTCTTTTTGTGTATCTTCTCTCCACTAGAACATTATGCCTCTCTCAGCGGCCATGTTCCGCAGTGAAAGGAAGAACCCTGTGCCCCAGTGTCCTCCTCGTCTTGATGTCGAGATGCTCACGCCGGTTATATGGAGCCGAGTCCCAAACCACTTCTTGAAACCTGAAATGGGTAAAGTGAGTGAGAGGCATGGATGGATGGTAGAATGCACTGAACCTCTCACCATGATGGCGTTGCACATTCCTGAGGAGAACAGGTCAGAGAAAGAAAATGCAAATAAGCCTGACACTATCCTTACTATGCTGTCCATGATTTAGATGTTACACTGGATGTACTGTATTTATTTTATAAGCTGGTTGCTTGGAAAATGTGTTCCCTCATCTCTTTATATTAAATTAAATGAGTTAAATTAAAGAAAAAGGAACAAATGTTTTACTGCCACAAACTGCAATTAAATGTTTTTTTTTCTTTATTATATATATATATTTTTTTTTTTTTTTTTACGTAACAATGTTCCCCTCTCGTCTGTTCCAACAAGAATTGTATTTTATGGTTTTCTCTTCTTTGCTTTCCAGGTGCATTGACATCCTGGAGTTGTCCGAGCGCCAAGACTTGTTGAAATTCCACTACCACACTTTGATGTTGTATTGCGCCGTGTGCGCTTTGGGCAACAACCGCGTGGCCCATGCTCTCTGCAGCCATGTGGATGAATCACAGCTTTTCTATGCCATCGAGAACACGTACCTTCCTGGGCCATTGCGTATCGGCTACTACGACCTGCTCATCAGCATCCATCTAGAGTCGGCGAAACGCAACCGTCTGGGTACCAATCGTGAGTTTATTGTGCCCATGACGGAAGAGACGCTCAGTATCACTCTGTACCCAGATACTGACAACGCCCATGATCTGCCTGGTGTGGGTCTGACCACCTGCCTCAGGCCGAAACTCCATTTCTCACCTATTAACTTTGTGGGCACAGATCCAGACCTGTACACTCTGAGTCCTATCTTCCCTCTGCAGGTATGTATATAACAGTAACACACTGCAAGTGTATCAGAAATTATCAAGTTGTATTAGGTATATAACATAAATAAATACATATCTAATATGATATTATATAATATACTATTATATGATTCCCTACAGGAACTAAAGACCAAGTCTCTGAGCATGCTAACTGAGGCTGTAATGGACGGGAGTCAGGCCATGCGTGATCCAGTAGGGGGCAGCGTCGAGTTCCACTTTGTGCCCATTCTTAAACTCATCAGCACTCTCCTCATCATGGGTATCTTTAACGATGATGATGTCAAGCACATTCTTAAGATGATTGACCCCAATGTTTTCAGCTCAGACAAAGAGAAAGCCTCCAAGGAGGAAGAAGAGGGGGAAGCACAGGATGCGGCATCTAAAGAGCAAGGGGAGGAAACCAAAGAGAAAGAGGAGGGAACAGAAGGAGAGACCGAGCTAGTGGACGAAGGAGTAGGAGAAGAGGAGGAGGATGAAGAGCTCAAAGCCCTCAAAAAGGAGGAAGGAGAGGAGGGAGACGAGATGGAGAAGGCAGAGGGAGAAAAGCAGGAACGGCAAAAAGTGGATGGAGAAAAAGCAGAGGAGGAGAAGGAGGCAGAGGAAGGAGGAGACGAGGGATCTGGGGAGGAGGAGGAGGCACCGGAGGAAGGTCTGTTGCAAATGAAACTTCCTGAATCAGTCAAACTGCAGGTGAGTTTGATTACTACTACAAAAACTATTCCAAATCCTTCTACTACTACTACTAAGTATAATAATAATAATAATAATAATAATAATAATAATAATAATGTTTAAATAATAAATATTTTAAATATTTAACATTGATATATTGTAATTGAACCTATATAATTATAGATCCTGTGTAACTTATTTCTTTCCACTGTACAGTGGAACCTCGGATTACGAGTAACGTGGTTTACGAGTGTTCCGCAAACCGAGCAAATATTTTTAATACATTTTTAATTGGAAAACGAGCAAGTATTAGTTTACGAGTGCTGAGTATCATGTAGCACGTATGCGACTTTTATTTTGACACCGAGCGGCAAGTGATCACAACTGAGCCAATGAAATTTCTCTCTCTTGCCCTGCGGAATTGTGGGTAATCATCTCACCTGCTCTCCTGGGTCTTACTGCTCGTCTCTTATTGGTATAATCAACGTCTCCGTTTCATCATGTCTCATATGTGTGTGCACGCGTAATTTGGCACCGACACACACACACACACACACACACACACACACACACACACACACTCTCTCTCTCTCTCTCTTGCCTGTGCACACATAATTTGACAACGACACACACAAGGACACACACACACTCTCTTGGCTTCACACACATACACGCAGACACGCTTTCTTCACACCAAAAACTCAGCTCTGTCAGGATTCTTTTCAAAGGTAAGGTGCTGGTTCATTTGTTTTATTAATTTTTTTTTTACTTTACGGCAGTGATTTTGTTAGTATGCGCTCACGCGAGTGTCATTAGACAGATTTCTTTTTTCCCCGTTAAAGTGCTTCCGTCGTGTGTGTGTTTGTTGTGAAACTTAAAAAGCGAGGTGGGGGGGAGGGAGGAGGAGTTTTACTGTGTAAGACGATGCAAGGGAAGGAGCTAATTTCACACACACACACACACACACACACACACACACACACACACACACACACACACACACACACACACACACACACACACACACACACAAATACATGGCGCCTGCCCGCACAAACAGAAACACTTATCTGTGGGGATTTATTTTAATTTTTTTATAGGTAAAGTGCAGGTTAATTTGTTTTATTTTTACTTTTGTATCAGTTATTTTTATGTATTTGTTTTTTTGGGCTGTGGAACGAATAATTAGAGTATTCATTATTTCTTATGGGAAAATTAGATTTGGTTTACAAGTGTTTTGGAATATGAGCCTGCTTCCGGAACAAATTATGCTCGTAATCCAAGGTTCCACTGTACAAGGATCTACTTGCCATCACCATTTTTTTCTACAGGAACACCACATTCTCTTAGCACTTATCTTTTGCTTCTCTCTGTCTTTCTCTCCGTCAGATGTGTATCCTGCTGCAATATTTCTGTGACTGTGAGCTGCGGCACCGCGTGGAAGCCGTTGTTGCTTTCTCTGATACATTTGTGCAATACCTTCAATCTAACCAACGTGAACGCTACAATCAGCTCATGAGAGCTTTCACCATGACTGCCGCCGAGACAGCACGAAGGACCCGGGAGTTCCGGTCTCCTCCACAAGAGCAGGTTCACACCGACACTCACATCTCAGAACAAACACCGCATTACGCTCCATCCTTTTCATGACATGGTAGACGTAGACTCACCCACAATTTGTATGTATAAGTATGTATTTGAGATATCTTTTTTTCCCAGGTTATTATGCTGACTAACTTTAAGCACAATCCTGAAGACGAGGATTGTCCAGTGCCTGATGAAGTACGAGAACTTCTCCAGACTTTCCACAGTGACCTCCTGAATCACTGTGGTATGTGCTAAACAACTTGCTTATCCTAGAGTGTATGGGTGATTTTTAAGAATGCACTAAATCTTTAAGGAAGTAGCAGTAAGCATTATTTTTGAAATAACTATTTCTTGATTTCAGGTATACACCTTGAGGAAGAGGAGGAAGAGGAGGAGGTGGAAATGTCGCTTAAGGGAAGACTGCTCAAGTTAGTGGAAAAAGTGAAGAATTTGCGTAAGCAGCCGCAAGAAGAAGAAGAACCTGAACCAGATGAGGAGCCTAAACCCAGTGAGTTTTTAATAATGTACTGTACACTGTATACTGTGTGTATATACAGTTGTTTACAGTATTTATTTTTCTTTATTTCCAAGTATAACAAAGTGAAATCAAAGTTCTTGTGGGGGAAAAAATATAATAATGAAACAACAAAAACAAAAATATTAAAAAAATTTTTTAAAATAAATAAATAAATAAATAAATAAATAAATAAATATATATATATAGTGTGTGTGTGTGTGTGTGTGTGTGTGTGTGTGTGTTTATTTTATTTATTTATTTATTTTCCAAAATTAATATTTATTTTATAAAATACACATTTACATCCCTGCCGAGATTTGTAATAATTGGTGATACTGAAATTAAAATTTTCACTATACATGAAATTTGTGTGATTTTGAGAAACAATAAATGTAGACACAGTTACTAGGTGATACAACATATGAAAATATTTATCGATTTCTACTTAATATTTCCTTTTCCCAGGCACATTGCAGGAGCTCATTTCTCATACAGTGATCCACTGGGCACAGGAGTCATTTATCCAGAACCCAGAGCTTGTACGGATGATGTTCAGCTTACTGCACCGGCAGTATGACTCTCTGGGCGAGTTGATTCGCGCTCTGCCCAAAGCGTACGCCATCAATGGCGTGTCTGTGCAGGACACCATGGACCTACTGGAGTGCCTGGGCCAGATCCGCTCCCTTCTCATTGTTCAGATGGGTCCTGAAGAGGAGAGGCTTATGATTCAAAGCATCAGGTTAGCACTGCTAAATCATACACTGTTTAAACCATGCTGTTTCATGAATCTCTTTTTATTGGTTTCCTACAGCTTATGTTGTCCATGACGATGTTTTGTCTCTCAGTAATATCATGAACAACAAGGTGTTCTACCAGCATCCCAACTTAATGAGGGCTCTCGGCATGCATGAGACTGTTATGGAGGTCATGGTCAATGTGCTTGGAGGTGGTGGAGATTCCAAGGTGACTCAAAAGGACAATAATATGATTTTATTATTTGCTTGGATAATAGTACGGCTTTGTAAAAACCTACTTATGACTTCTTCCAAAAGGAGATTCGATTCCCCCATATGGTGACGAACTGTTGCCGCTTCCTGTGTTACTTTTGCCGTATCAGCCGTCAGAACCAACGCTCCATGTTTGATCATCTCTCATACCTGCTCCAGAACAGTGGCATCGGCCTGGGTAAGGCTGTCTTTTTAAAATGAA
Organism: Clarias macrocephalus; assembly: GCA_011419295.1. Taxonomy (NCBI): domain Eukaryota; kingdom Metazoa; phylum Chordata; class Actinopteri; order Siluriformes; family Clariidae; genus Clarias; species Clarias macrocephalus. Next base: position 27,865 of record JAAGKR010002346.1, read on the forward strand.
TTATAACCATGTCATACACTGTGTATGATGTGGGATACGTCTGAAACTGAAATTCCTGCAATTTGATCAGGAATGCGTGGATCGACACCTCTGGATGTAGCTGCGGCTTCCTGTATTGACAACAATGAGCTGGCTTTAGCGCTGCAGGAACAAGATCTGGAGATGGTAAGATCATTTTTCATGCAGTAGGGGAATTGCTAAAAAAGGGGGAAAAACATACTAGGATAATCCTCATGCTTTTAAACTTCTCAATTAGGTGGTGACGTATCTGGCTGGATGCGGCCTTCAGATGTGCCCGATGCTGTTGTCTAAGGGCTACCCTGATATCGGGTGGAACCCCTGTGGCGGAGAGCGCTATCTGGACTTTCTTCGATTTGCTGTGTTTGTTAACGGTGAGTGTCTTCACTCAACCTGATGAATCACATTCTAGATTTTCTCTTTTTTAAATCAGCAATTCAAATATTAGCATTAAAAAAAATAATCTTTTGAAAACATCTGAGCCTAGCTGTTTGGTCTACGTTTCATGGATGCTCACTTCTTGGAGGTCAGATGACTAAATTTATTTCATACATTTAATAGGGACTTGTTTCAAGGACATTTTACATATACTGATAAAAAAAAAAAAAAAGTTCTTTCACAGATGTGGTTCAGCTTTTATTGATGAACAAAAAATATTGGCAGAGTTTGTGGGAAGTCAGTAGTTGACGTCATTATATTGAGTCTAAAATTGTTCCAGTTTAATCATTTGTTGTACATATATTGGGGCTGGGGAAATGAATGTGTTAACACTTGGGAATAGTTTAATTTACTTGGGAATGTGTTAATAAATGGGAATAGTTTATAAAAGTGATCATCATAGGCTGATGATCGAGGGCACCTACAACTCATTTCACTGTCATTCGTAGAAAAAAAAATGTATTCAGTTACATATTGCCATTATTTGCTTTGGTATTTTGTATATCGTCAACTCCAAAGCCTCCATATTTGTGTATGTTTGCATTTGGTGGTACGATTGTGCAATTATACATTATGAACTATTCACACATTGGCAGGCAGCGCAGTAACCTGTGTGGTAGGTATTAGAATTGTAACAAAAATTAAACTGAATCAGGATATGCATAAAACAGTGATACTAACAGAATCCCAGTACAAATCAAATCAGCACCTTTTACAGTAGGTTTCCAGATAATATCATCTCTTTGAATTAATGATCAAAATCAGTGGGAAATTGTCGTGTTTCTATATTAGAGCAAAGAAACACATCGCAACATGCTATTATGGCTAAATAAATAAAAAATCTGGCAGTAAATGCTTAGTGTGGGGTCAAGTAATATCACACTGTTGATGATTCTTTCCACATCAAAGCTCACTTTTTCCTTATTTGTTTTACTTTTTAGTTAAGCTGATAACAAGTTAACTTTAAATACAAGTTTCAAAAATAGTACAACTGATTTAGAATAACAGTGAGTTTTTTTTTTTTTCCCCCTTGCAGGTGAGAGCGTAGAGGAGAACGCTAATGTGGTGGTGCGTCTGCTAATTCGTCGTCCTGAGTGCTTTGGTCCCGCCCTAAGAGGAGAGGGTGGAGCTGGGCTGCTGGCCGCGATGGAGGATGCCATTAAGATCTCGGAGGATCCAGCGAGAGACGGGCCGACTCCGAAGAAAGACAGACGCTTCATGTAACGATTTTGTTTTTGTTGTTGTTCATTTTGCTAACTTCGTTGCGCAATGTCTAATCCCTTTCTTATGGATTATATACTGTAATTGGTTCAGGTTCAGTGGAGAGGAGCAGCAGGAGGAGAATAGGGTGCATCTTGGAAATGCCATCATGTCATTCTACTCGGCACTCATCGACTTGCTGGGTCGCTGTGCCCCTGAGATGCATGTAAGTGAAATAATTGTGCACATTTCTGTGCTCAGGTTATAACCTTCATTTTTAAGGACAGAAGTGTAAATTTTGGTCTTTTCTTTCTGTACAGTTGATCCATGCTGGCAAGGGTGAGGCTCTGAGAATCAGAGCTATCTTGAGGTCTTTGGTTCCTATAGAAGATCTGGTAGGAGTCATCAGTCTTCCTGTGCAGATCCCGACTTATGGAAAAGGTACGCTAGCAGTGGACGGAATGAGTCTGTTGAATATATAGTAACCACTCAAGATGCCTGTTTTCTTTTTAACATACTTGTGATCTAATTTCGGTTCTTTCTTGATTTTTTATTTTATTTTTTATTTCTTCTTATGTAATGTTTACCTTTTCCATGATGCTCAGATGGACAGATTGTTGAACCCAAGATGTCTGCCAGTTTTGTACCGGACCACAAGGCCTCCATGGTGTTATTCCTAGACAGAGTGTATGGCATTGATAACCAAGACTTTCTGCTGCATGTGCTTGAAGTTGGCTTCCTCCCAGACATGAGGGCTGCAGCCTCTCTGGACACGGTGAGGGGTCATTACAGGACATTACATAGTGTAACAGAAAAACACAAGTACAGTCTATTACAATAAGAATACTACAGTAGCTACTGTATGCTTAGATAAAGCTTTGTCATATGGAATTATTACAAAAATAAAAAAATTAAAAAATTCTGGGATTGAATATGTTTTTATCTATCAACTTTGGATCCCAGATTAAAAAGTTTTACCTAATATTACTTAACCTGAACTAGGGTTACATTTTGGGGGTGGGATTCTGCAGAACAAGAATTCTGGAACTGGGGTCTGAAGCTACGTGTTTCACATATATATCCAATCTACAACCATGTACAAAATTGCTTCAGATCTAATCTGAAAATCAATTTTTGCATTCAGATCTGTGTCATATTAAGGTAAACAAACAAACAAACAAACAAACAAAAAACAGTTTTGAGGCTGGTAATGTGAATATAGCCTTATACAGATTAACCCTTACCCTTCCGACAGACAGACAGACAGACAGACAGACAGACAGATAAGAAGACACTATATGTTTGCATTGTCAATCCTTAACTTACAAGGTACCCTATGTTAAAAAGTAGTTTCAAACACCTTGCCTAGACTTGTGGTGGATTCAAGTGCTATTGTTTATAACTCAGTTACTGTACCTGGGATTGTACCAAACCATTTTACTAATTTTGTGGTTTATTACAGAAATTGCACTCCGATTAAAAACCAACAAAGTAACTCAAAGATAATAAAAATCTTAAAACAGTGACGGTATTTAGGACAGAATGATAACATCTGAGCATGTTTCTTTGTTGGTTATTGTTTGTCTGGGATTTAGGTGGCATTCAGTACCACGGAGATGGCGTTGGCACTCAATCGGTATCTGTGTTCAGCCGTGCTGCCACTTCTGACCAAGTGTGCCCCACTATTTGCGGGCACTGACCACCGTGCCATCATGATCGACTCCATGCTGCATACCGTCTACCGACTGTCCCGCGGCCGCGCTCTCACCAAAGCCCAGCGTGATGTCATAGAGGACTGTCTCATGTCTTTAGTCAAGTCAGTTTTTCAAATATTTCGACGTTAGAGCATAAGGGTTAGCCTTTTTTACGCATCTCTGCCATAGCCGTTCAGGTTTTGAAAACACTTGGCATGTACAGTAGCATGTTAGCATCACAGCATCTGTTTTAGTGCCTTCACTGCCTTTGTTTGTTTTCAGGTACCTGCACCCATCGATGCTGCAGCATCTGTTGCGGAGACTTGTATTCGATGTGCCAATCCTCAACGAATATGCTAAGATGCCTCTGAAAGTATGCATTCATTACGCTTATTTTCACACGTTTATGCTTTCTTACTCTAAGGATTGTACATTAGGTATTTTTCCCCCCTCCTCCCCCCCCTTTATTTCTAGCTGCTGACTAATCATTATGAGCGCTGCTGGAAGTACTACTGCCTACCCAATGGCTGGGCAAATTTTGGCACAACATCAGAGGAAGAGCTGCATCTCTCACGTAAACTTTTCTGGGGAATCTTTGAGTCTCTAGCACACAAGGTGAGACGCATACATACAGTATTGTAAAGGTTTTCAGAAAGGTTTGCAAAAAAGCAATTCAGAGATTTGCAGGTCCTAAGACAAGCATATTGAATATCTTGGCAGAAATTTTCGGCAGAGTTGTTTAAGATTGCCATGCCGTGCATCTGTGCCATCGCCGGTGCCATCCCTCCTGACTACGTAGATGCCAGTTATTCTGCCACAGAGAAAAAAGCCACTGTTGATGCTGAGGGCAACTTCGATCCTAGACCTGTGGAGACTACCAAGTAGGTATTATGATGGCAGGGTGTCTTGGTTGTACAAAAGCAAACAGCAGAGAAATTTAATGTACATGCCTTTAACATCTGCTTACTTTCGCACAGCACCATCATCCCAGAAAAACTAGACGCCTTCATCAACAAATTTGCAGAGCATACTCACGATAGGTGGGCCTTTGAAAAGGTTAGTCGCATCAACATAAATTTAAATTAAATATTTAACTTGCTGAAAAAGAAAACACTGCATCATAAAACCTTTGCGTGTGTGTGTGTGTGTGTGTTCAGATCCAGAACAACTGGACCTATGGAGAGACACTGGATGAGATTGGGAAGACCCATCCTATGCTCCGGCCTTATAAAACCTTTTCTGAAAAGGTCTGAACATGTTGCATTTTGTGTATTATACTATATATACATTATTTTGTTTAGAAAGTGATGCAATTGTTCATGAATCAATTTTTTCATCCAACAACTACTGGATTTTCGCAGGTTTGTTTTCAATAAGTCATCGATTGGTTTGTGTCCGTATGTTTATCAGGATAAGGAGATCTACCGCTGGCCCATTAAGGAATCCATTAAAGCCATGCTAGCCTGGGAGTGGACTTTAGAGAAAGCTAGAGATGAGGGTGAGAAGGTTGAGAAGGCCACCACCAGGAAGATCTCTCAAACTGCTCAGGTAAATCTTAGATCAAGCAAGACCATAAGAAATCAAAAGAGTTTTATAAGGACTAATCATGGTGTATCCGTGCATCCCTGCAGGCTACTTATGATCCTAGTCAGGGATACTCACCCCAGCCTGTGGATTTAACCACCATGGCTTTGTCCAGAGAGCTGCAGGTATTTAAAGCAATCAGATCATTATGTGTCCATAGCTTTATTTTTTTGTTAGGGAAAATTGCCAAGGAGTCTCTGTATGCTTCCATCTCTAGTCTATGGCAGAGCAACTGGCTGAAAATTATCACAATACCTGGGGCAGAAAGAAGAAGATGGAACTCCAAGCCAAAGGTGAGGTCTGGAGGCTGTTCGTGAGAGAAATGAGAAATCTGTAAATTAAGGGAAATCTCATCTAGTATCCATTTGCAACACCACTTTTCATCACAGAATTTGGAGGCTGGATCAGTAATCTTGAACTGTTTTTCCCTGCCAAGCCTGATATGTGGCAGGCTGTGATGTACTGGATTTTCTGATATCTTTTGTTCATAACTGGTACTGGTGTTTTTCAGCAATTTTGTGCCACATAGCGCTTTTGTGTATCATTGCACCAGACAGGATGGCCTCACAGGAACAAAGGATCCTTGGGTTACCATGATCCTGTAAAACATTTCCTAGGGCCTCCATTTTATCCTAGTGATTGTCACATCAGATCACATGATCTACAAGAAGTCTTGTAATTATCTAGTACATGTTTGAGGCTGGATACCATTCTTATCCCAGCCCGCTAGTTAACCATGCTTGGGTCCAGAACTGTATTCAGTGCTTGGGTTTACTGAAACCTAGGGCTAAGGGTATTGCCAAAAACCAGTGGTGTCAGGGCTCACACACCCAGTTATCAGGTCAGCAACTGCCTGAACCTCCACCCTGCCAATCCTGTCACCAGTTTGCTCGAATATAAGTCAAAATGGTGTCAAATATGATGTGAAATGGTCCAAAGGTTTGGACACACCTTCTCATTCAAAGAGTTTAAATTTGTATTATGGCAAGAAAAAAGCAGCTAAGTAAAGAAAAACGAGTGGCATCATTACTTTAAGAAATGAAGGTCAGTCAGTCCGAAAAATTGGGAAAACTTTGAAAGTGTCCCCAAGTGCAGTCACAAAAACCATCAAGCGCTACAAAGAAACTGGCTCACATGCGGACCGCCCCAGGAAAGGAAGACCGAGAGTCGCCTCTGCTGCGGAGGATAAGTTCATCCGAGTCACCAGCCTCAGAAATCGCAGGTTGACAGCAGCTCAGATCAGAGAGCAGGTCAATGGCACACAGAGTTCTAGCAGCAGACACGTCTCTAGAACAACTGTTAAGAGGAGACTGTGTGAATCAGGCCTTCATGGTAGAATATCTGCTAGGAAACCACTGCTAAGGACAGGCAACAAGCAGAAGAGACGCGTTTGGGCTAAAGAACACAATAAAGGACACGATAAAGAAAAACTCTTTGAATGAGAAGGGGTGTCCAAACTTTTGGTCTGTACTGTACTTGCTAATCAATGTTATTCATTTCACCTGTCAGTGGTTAGTGTTCTGGCTGATTGGTGTATTTGTAATTACTGTAACCACAGTCTTTTACCTAAATAATATCATACCTAGTAAAAGATATTAAGTTATTTTGACAGTTCTATTTGTGAGAATTAGGATTAGGCTAACAAATTCCCATATTGATCAAATCACACTGCTCATAACACTGTGCTGTTATAGGTGGTGGTACCCATCCTCTGCTTGTTCCTTACGACACATTGACGGCTAAGGAGAAAGCCCGTGACAGGGAAAAAGCTCAAGACCTGCTTAAATTCCTCCAGTTTGAAGGATATGCTGTTACTAGGTACTGTATAGTATACAGTTGTTTCTGTTGTGCATTTGTCTTATTGCAATTTAGTCATTAAAAATATCCGTCCCTTAATGTTTTGCCTCATCTCACTGTACACATTTTGTGCAGGGGCTTGAAAGATATGGAGCAGGAGATCTCTTCCATCGAGAAACGGTTCGCTTACGGCTTCCTCCAGAAGTTGCTGAAGTGGATGGAGATTGCTCAAGAGTTCATTGCACATCTGGGTTAGTCTCAGATAGCACACAAGGTGCACACATACTGTACAGTACTCGCCTCACTTTCATCTCTGTTGACCTGTGTATTGGTGTTTTATGTCAATCCAGAGGCTGTTGTGAGCAGTGGAAGAGTTGAGAAATCCCCTCACGAGCAGGAGATCAAATTCTTTGCCAAGGTGAGACAACGTCAGTCTCCTTAATTGTCAATTTCGCTGAACTGTCCCATGATCGTGTCAGTTAAAGAGTTGTTTATCTTTTTCCACCTTTAGATCCTGCTGCCACTGGTTAACCAGTACTTTAAAAACCACTGTCTCTACTTCCTTTCCACTCCTGCTAAAGTTCTGGGCAGCGGTGGTCATGCCTCCAATAAGGAAAAAGAGATGATTGCCAGGTAACTACATTTTTAACTGAAAGATAAATGCAAAGCAAAGGGCCCAAGACTGCACATTATGAGGTTTTTTTTTATTTTTTTTATGAGTATTTAGAATTAGAAGCATCTTATAATATAAGATGAATAATACTGAATACTATATAAAACTATTACATGATAAAGATGCATTTGCTCCTTGTATTTTCTTCTGCCTCTGGTCCTTCATGTCCGAATGCCCTCTGTTTTTTCTGTCTCCTCATTGTTTTTACTGGACCATGTTAATTTCTTTCCTTCTGTTTTCATGGCTCGAACTTCGCCCTCTTTCTTCTCCTCCATCCCTACTCTTTGTTTTCCTTATTCTCCCTTTTCTTTCCCCTTCTCCCCCCCCCCTTTTCCTATCTTTCCTCATGCCTCAGTATCTTCTGTAAGTTGGCTGCTCTAGTGAGGCACAGAGTTTCCCTTTTTGGTAAGAAACCTGCTTGAGGGTTCAATGCCACCGGCCATCTCTCTTATCCTAATTCATACTAGCTTCCATTTTGCTTTTCTGATTCCTTCCTTTATAAATACCCCCTCTTCTCATTCCGACACTCTCATTGTTGCTGTGGCCTTGCTGTGAATTGTTGTGCTTCGTTTAACTCTTTGCAGCACTTGAAGATAAAGCCAAGTTGGCATTAGAAGTTTTTATTTATTTATTTATTTATTTATTTATTTATTTATTATATCATATCCATATAAATAGAATGTTAGACAATGAATAATGGACAACCAGCTCTGATTTTCTTTGCAGTATTCAGCATGAGCTTTTTCATTGCAACCATTGTGACTGTAGTCATTGTTAAGCAATTACTTTAAACCAAAGCTTTATTCCATAATAATCTTAGAGTATATATATATATATCACCATGCTGCCCAGTTCCACCCTTATCTATAATTGCACTCTGAGTCTGAAAATTATAATCAAAGGGCCATTGAACAAACAGCAAGTTTGGTACTACCTCATGATATAAGCTGTAAGCAGAGACTTCTAGACAGTATGATCATTAATTGAACATATTTTATGAGCTAAGAGCACCAGCCTGCAAAGTGCACTCTAAAAATATCAATCCATTCTAATAATAGAACGTCGAGGAAGTGCAGCATCTTCCCACAATACAGTATAAGCCATCACCATAAAATAAAGGGTTCTTTGCTAGGAGAAACTGTGGGCTTGCCAGAAAGAATCTCTACAGACAATTCTGAGTGAGTGGAAAAAATAAAAAAATTCCTAAGGATGAGTGGGACAACAGTAACCTACCCAGCTGCAGCTGTTATACAAAAAATACATCATACTGTCATACATGCTATTTTGTATGAAATACACAAGAGCTATATATATAATAAATAAATACATAAAAAAAACATTGGTATCACCAAATAAACATTGCTATCACTATCAGCCCTGATACACAGGGAACAATGAAATATACTTTATTTGCAGCTGATCAGAAGCTCTTTTGTAAAGTGAATTTTCCTCTTGTTTATTGCAGGCCTATTGACTCTGAGAACAATAACGTAGCTAGCTAATGCACATTTAACGTCAACCAGTTCAGGTTTAAAGAATGTTCATTCTTCTTCATTTACGTATGTGCCGATTGTGTACAATTTTTGAAAAGGGGAAACGTATACCAGTGACATCCCTGACTGAATTAACGTAATTACTCACTTTGGTAACAGTGTACTCGTTCTCAATCAAAATAAATAAATAACAACAACAACAACAACAACAACAACAATAATAATAATAATAATAATAATAATAATAATAATAATAATAATAATAAAATTAATGACAATAATAATAAATTTTATAGTGCATAAACATGTTGTCACAAATGTTGTCTACTAATCTGCAAATTAACATTTTGTGAAAAAAGCCCTGATACACTAATTGTAACACTAATCTTGATTTGAAATGATCGGTATGATTAAGTAAACAGGAAATGTACTGTAGCTGCACTGGAACCAACCTTCTAAATGTAAGCGCTGCCCATGGACACAATACATTTGATTTCTTTTTATGGCATGTGTTGTGTACAGGAACTGATGCTTCAGCAGTAGTAAACTGCATACACATCTTGTCTCGTTCCCTGGATGCCAGGTAAAGTTGAAATGATTTTTTTATACTTTAAATTATTTCTGTAAAATTATTAATTTTTAATAACTATTAAATTATTGTATTTAGTATGATATTTAATAATATAATCATTCAATAATTCAAGTCCTTTTGAATTATTATTATTATTATTATTATTATTATTATTATTATTATAAAGCCACTAACATTTAAGTATATAAACAATACCCAGAATGCTTTCATGTCCATTAAATGTAAAACAAAATGGTTAAAAATACATAAACTGAGGATTCTGTTTCTATATTACTTAAATTTTTGGTACACATAAAATTTGTATGTAGCTTCAAATTATGTATTGCTATATAATCTCCAACAGTTTGATCACAAAATTATGTTGAAACTGTAAATACATTTGAGGTAAATATATCTTTTAGAAATTAGAAATATATATTAAAATGAGATTATGACGGGTGATTGAAATAAAAGTATTTACACAGGCCCGTGCAAAACTAAAGAAACAGGAACACTTTTTCTGAAACTTGAATAGAAAATTGTGAAGCATCAACATATAACCTGAGAATGAGAAGCACTGAACTACCTTCATGTTTTTTGTAGAACTGTAATGAAATCTGGCCCAGAGATTGTAAAAGCAGGCCTGCGTTCATTCTTTGAGAGCGCTGCTGATGACATTGAGAAGATGGTTGAGAATCTTAAACTTGGCAAGGTTTCCACCAAAAACCAGGTAAGATACCAGACGAGACGTCCGCCATAGTACTGTATGTTTACGTTACTGCAACAAAATCTTAGATAACCAGTTATACACAAGACTGATTATTTGTCTCATTATGCGCATATTCCTGTTACTCCAAAGGTTAAAGGTGTATCCCAAAATATTAACTACACTACCGTGGCTCTACTACCCGTGCTCACGTCGCTCTTTGACCACATTGCTCAGCACCAGTTTGGTGATGATGTCATCTGTAAGTTTGTAGCCAATCATATGATCCGTGATGCATTCAATATTTTATTGTAATGAAAAAAGGAAAAACTTTATGAAAGGATATACTAACTTGTCTACTAACCATTTTTTTTTCCCCCAGTGGATGATTTGCAGATATCCTGCTATCGTCTTATGTGCAGTATCTACTCAGTCGGTACAGTTAAGACCCCTCATGCTGAAAAGTGGGTGAAATCTCCTTTTACCTTCAAGTTTAACATGTCAAAGAAATAATATTCAGTTAGCGTCTTTATCCATCACTCGAGCAGCATGATGTTTGTGTATACGCATGTACTGTGTTAAGCATTAAAATGTGGATTTTCCAGGTTAAGGCCCGCTCTTGGGGAGTGTCTGGCTCATTTGGCTGCTGCCATGCCTGTAGCCTATCTAGAGCCTCAGCTCAATGAGTTCAATACATACTCAGTCTACACAACAAAAACGCCAAGAGAGAGAGCCAGTGAGTAGTGTATCAATCCCTTGTCTTCTACTACTGAATACAGGAGTTCTTGTGCATTCTGATATTTGGAAAGGTGCTTAACATAAAAAAAAGGATTATTTCCACAATTACCATTCAATTATTGTGTGTAAAGCGTAAAATCACGGACAAGAGAGCTGATGCAGTGCACACAAAGGATCCGTTTAATGTCGATGTTTGGTGAAAATGACCATAAAGGCAGACAAAACGAAAGTGAAACTTTCCCCGCCCCTTTTCGAGCTTGTTGGTAGCTGTCCCTGGTGCTACCTGGGTTTAATATACAGCGGTTTTTGGACGAGTGAGAAGATGCTTTTTTATGAGCTCGTCGCCACAATATGGGAAAAAAAAAAAAAAAAAAACTAGAAGTGAGATGGCAGGTCAGTGCCGAAACAGCCATGTCCATCCAGCAGGCTGCCATGTTGGTCTGTAAAATGATAGTGTTGCATAAAATTATTTCATACCATCAATTCTGAAATACGTACAGTAGTTGTTTTAATGGAGATCTTAAACGAAAACAAGCTATAATTTTGCCATTAGTTTCCCCACAGTTGAAAACGTTTTTACAAACTGCAACAATAATATGGAAAATGGTTGGTGTTGTTCAGTCTCTAGGGTGTTCAATCAAGTCCAGACAAAGCCTTACATCACACTATACTGATCCATTGTTTACACTATTTTACATTGTCCATTGCATTTCATTACATTGTACATTACTTTATTTAGACATGAAGTACACAACTGGTCTGATTGATATCTATGGAGTTTGTTGGCTGGCTACAGTATGTCTCACATGTGGCAGGTTCTGGTGCAATGGGTGCATTTATACCCTGGGCAACATTAACTTTTTTCAGTAATCTGTGATACATTGCTTTTTTGTGGGATCAACCCCAGGGCTGACCTTTGGTCCCAGCAGGCGTAGATGAGCCTTGGGAGCACTTGATCCTGTCACCAGTTTACTGGTACATAATTGATAATCAATGATAATCAATTTACCGGGTGGTGCTGTTAGTGTTATGGCTGATTGGTGTATATTGTGAAGGAGAAACATGGTTGCATTTCATGCATTCATCACAAACTGATTCATAATGAGGTTGCTAAATGCTGAGCTGAAGTATAACTAAATATTAATGATCTGGAAAATGGAGTTGAATAAGGTTTAGAGAACTGATGAAACAAAAACTGACTTTAGAAATAAACTTGACTTATAGACTTCACTGTAGCTAAAATGCAAGGATAGAGAGTAAAATGTTTATACAGTGGATCTGTACAGTAAAATTTCTCCTCCTTGTATTTAGTCCTGGGACTTCCAAGTCAGGTGGAAGAGTTGTGCTTGGACATCCCAGAGCTGGACGTGCTAATGAAAGAGATTAGTGACCTGGCAGAGTCTGGAGCTCGTTACACCGAGATGCCGCACGTGATCGAGATCACTCTGCCAATGCTGTGTAACTACCTCCCACGCTGGTGGGAAAGAGGGCCTGAGAACTTCCCAGAGCAGACGGGCCAACTCTGCACTGATGTCACTTCTGAACAGCTCAACCAGCTGCTGGGCAGCATCATGAAGATAGTGGTGAACAACCTGGGCATTGATGAGGCGTCCTGGATGAAGAGATTGGCAGGTCAGTATGCTGTCTCTCATTAACATGGAATCACTAACAAATGATAAATCAGTTTAATACGATACATATTATGCATCCGTCTTGGGTATGATGACGTTGATTCTATTTTTTGATTTTATGCCAAAAGTCTGAACAGAACAAAAGTCACCTGTTCATTTTCTTCATATTTTTCTTAGTTTTTGCCCAGCCCATCGTTAGCAGGGCCAAGCCAGAGATGCTAAAGTCTCACTTCATCCCCACTATGGAGAAGCTGAAGAAACGCTCGGGGAAGGTCGTAGCTGAGGAGGAGCAGTTACGTATGGAGGGCAAGACAGAGGTCGACAGTGAGGAAGGCACAATCCGAGATGAGTTTGCTGTGCTCTGCAGAGATCTGTACGCCCTCTATCCACTGCTCATCCGCTATGTGGACAACAACAGGTGCTGGGCAATGAGCGTCCGTACAAATCGCGGATTTGAATGGCATCTTATAGGCTGTTACAGTACAATGCTACAGTTGCATGGTTGGCAGCAGACCTTTTAATCTCCATTTAATAATGTTTTAAACTGTTTTATAAGCAGCAGTTACAGTATAGAATGCCAAGGAAACCATTACACTGAAACTACTATCCATTTAAAACAGTGATGTCTGCTGCTTTATTTGCACATTTCCCCTGAATCACTCTTTCTTAAAGGCTTACAATTATGAATTCTGACAATGTAAGAAATTTTATGGAAATTACTTCCTGAAAAAGTCATTTCTATAGCTTTTGAGATAATTGTATAATTGTAAAATGTATAATAATAATAATAATAATAATAATAATAATAATAATAATAATAATACATACATACATACATACATACATACATACTGAACCAGACCATATTAACAATAGTTAAATACCAATTTTATGCTGGATATTGTGCTGTATTTTTAGAAGGACGTAAAACAAAGTATTCCATTTAAATCAAAACAACCTATAGACAGTTTCCACAGGAAAAAAAAAAAGTATAGAATATTTGATTGACACCTGGATGTAACTTCCTGTGTTTTGTTTTTGAAGGGCGAGGTGGCTAACATGCCCTGATTCTGATGCTGAAGACCTCTTCAGGATGGTGGGAGAAGTTTTCATCTTCTGGTCGAAATCTCATGTGAGTCTACATGATTTTAAACCTTCTTTAATTATATCTCGCTTTGCTTTTAAGCATTATCTCATTCCAAATAATCATTTACTGTAACCTACCCTTGTTTGTTCCTATCTCAACTTTCTAGAACTTTAAGCGTGAGGAGCAGAACTTTGTGGTGATGAATGAGATTAATAACATGTCTTTCCTTACGGCTGACAGCAAGAGCAAGATGAGCAAGGTGAGGTGTCATCGGAGCACAATCGTTTCATGACTGGTGATATTATCATTAATAGAGTTAATAGAGATAATATTTTTACTTTGGTAAAATATGGAAGAGGACATGTTTCTATTTTTATTTATTTATTTTTTATCTCACTTTGCTTCCCTTGTATTTATTATTTTTTTATAGTCAGATTTTTCTTTTTTTAATAATATATAATGTACAAATTTCACAAATATATACAATGCCTTGCATAAATATGCCCTCCTCATATAATAAGGGAGGCGTTTGGGGACAATGAAGTTGGCAAAATTATTTTATATATTTATAATAAATTAAAGAAATGGGAACACGTGTTTTACTGCAACAGACTGCAAAGTGCCTAAAGATGGTTGTTTATGCAACAACCTCAGCAACAACCTCATTTCCCCTCTTATCTGTTCCAACCACTTAGCATTCACAAATATACAGGCACTTGGTCAAAAAAATATAATAAAATAAATAAAAATAAAAATGGTTAGCCAGCAACACAGGGAATGCCGTGTTTTGCAAATGTATGCATGCTGCTTGAACTTTTCCACACTTTCCACATGTGACATTGCAATCACGTAAAATTACGTACAAACGTAAAATTAAGATGCAATTATTTGTCACATGGACCTTACAGCACAGTGAAATTATTATTTTTTGCTTATCTCAGTTAAGAAGTTGACGTCAGAGCCTAGGGTCAGCGTGGATACAGCATCCCTGGAGCAGATAGGGTTAAGGGCTTTGCTCATGGGCTCAACGAGCGGCAGCTTGACGGTGCCGGGGCTCGAACCCCCAACCTTTTGTTTAAAAACCCAGTAACCTACAGTACAGTCTTTACCATTTGATCCACCAATGCCCCACCAGTCTCCTTGCCTTGTCTGTCACTTTAGGTGGATGGCAGTTTAGGTTTGCAGTTGTGCCATATTCATTCTATTTTTTGGATGATGGATTGAGCAGTGATCTGTGAGACAACTTTATCCCTGACCTGTCTGGCGTGTTCCTTTGGGCTTCATGAGGCTGGGTTTTTTTTTTTTTTTTCCTCTTCTCTAAAAACAGTTCTCTAAAAAAACCCTAAAGGCTTCACAGAACAGCTGATCATATACTGAGATTAAATTGTACTCAGGTGGACCTTATTTACTAATTAGGTGACTTCTGAAGGCAATTGGTTTCACTGGGTTTTAGTTAGTGATATCAGAGTAAAGGGCGCTGAATACAGATACACGCCAAATTTTTCAGATTTTTATTTAAAAACCTTGAAAAACATTTACTGTATCATTTTCCTTCCACTTCATAATAATCCAACTTTGTGTTGGTCTATCACCTGAAATCCAAATAAACTACATTTACATCTCAAATGGTCACAAATGGTCACTCTGGAGGTATTAATCCAACACTGGGGATTGTGCTGTGTACTGGAGTGCAACGTAACATAGTTTTAACTTGCTTGAGGCTGGAAGTAAAACTGTAAGTGTGTGCCAGGGCCAAGATGTAGTCAGTGATACGGGGAAACTAACTTGGAGATTGAGTACTTAATGGCTATACCTGTTTGCCACTGTGGATTTAGGGTTTATAAGTTTGACGGCGGTCATGGCACATTATATACTATAAATAAATTTGAAGCATCCTACAGTTGGCCATCATACGTATTATGGAAAAATGGAAAGAATACACACGATACAGCCTTGAATCAATGGTTAAAGAAGGCCATCCACAACACGTCAGTAACAAGGCAAAGAGCGGATTAGTCAGAGGAAGACTAAGAGACTAAAGCTAATGGGGTGTGTCATACTTATGCAAGGCACCATTTGCATAGCTATTTTAGTCCTATTTTTAAGCTAAACTCAATTTTGTTATATACTATATAGAGTGCGATAATGACCTTTTCTCATAGCATTTACCCCTAATGTTTACTACTGTTCTCTCTCTCATCTCAGAAATGTATGTATTTAGTGTATGTTTTAAAACATAGCTAAAAACCAAGAGGTTGCTCTTTTGTCATCACCTTCTTGCTTTATTCTAAGGAAAACCTTGTTGGTAATCAGCAGCAGTATTTTTTTTTTGTTGTTGTTGTTGTTATTGTTGTTGTTCTTGTCTTTGTTGTTTGTTTTTGGTATTTTTGCAGTTTTTCTTTATCTTTTGCATATTTTCAATCTAAACGGAGCCAAGATTGTAACAATGAATTCTGTATGTGTGTGTGCGTTCTGTCCTGGTGTGGACGCCGTGTTCTCTAGGCTGGGGATGGAGAGGTCAGACTACATTTCTGCACGAAAAAAAAAAAAATTTAAAAAAAAAGCTGTGCTGTTCCGCATGGCACCACATTGCCGAGGCTTTCTATCAAACTCGCACACACACACTGGCACAGCAGGAAAAACACCCACACACATGCTCTTATTGAAAATACACAGTGGTTTAGACCTTTTTCTTTTTTTTAGCAAACCAGTTTTCTTAAGTATGTCCTTTAGCTGTGGACAAATGCTTTATTTTTTTGTAAATGCCACATTTTAAGCATTCATTCGTTGCCAGTGTGTGTGTGTGAGCAAGCATTTGAAAAATCAACATTTGATGAAAGTTCTCAGCTCTTCTTTGCAGGAACAGGATCATGGCACTCTGTTCAGCTGCTCGTTTGCTGCTGGGTTTGAGTGCCATTGCCCTGCTGATGAGTTTGATGGGTTTGCAACCTGCTGGATCTTGTTTGATGCAAATCATTGCAGTTTACCTTTTCTTCTCATTCTTTAAAAAAAACAAAAATCTTTTCCTCTTGCATTTTCTTGTTTGTCGACTAGGTGGTGAAGCTTTCTTGCAGGGTTCTCTGTTAATCACATTATCTTTTTAGGTATTCTTTATACAAATTCAAACATATCATTGCCCTTCATTCAACTGGTCATAGATTGAAATAATATACACTGATCAGCTATAACATTAACACTATCGCCAGGGTAATTGAATAGCAACAATTGAGTAGACTGGTATCAAGGGCACCCAAGGCTTACAGTATCTACACCCACAGAGAGCAAAGGCTAGACTCTTTGGTCTGATCTCTCAGGAAAGCCAATGCAGCACAAACAGTGGCCACAATAGAAATCCACCAGAACATGCAGGGCACCACAGCCAGACATGCAGGGCCCACAGCAGTCAAGTTATGCCTGATCAGTGTATGGTTCATATATTAAAAGTGTGGCATCATGGAAAATGTGGGTATTTTGTGGAGGGGGTGGGCATGACTTTATGATTTCATCCCCTTTTTCATCTGGTACTGACCCCCTTCATTCTAATTCATACAACTTCTAAATTAGCCTATTCTATTACAATGACCATACGGCAAATTTAGGTAACAGTGTACCTGGTGCCTGTACCTGTACCACACAACCACATCTGAAACCATATCATGTGTCATATGCTGTCATGGGTGGTTATGAGCATGACATCTTTGTTAGTTCCTTATATATTTGGACAGTGAAATACTGCATAAATTATATATTTTTTGCCACAGATTTTCTAAGCTAAAGAGAAATAATAAGTGTAATGATGTAGGAGTAACAGCACTTTTATGAATGGTCCCCTCGTTTTTATAGAACCAAGATAACTAGGTATTATTATTATTATTATTATTATTATTATTATTATTATTATTATTATTATTATGACTGATGATTTACCTTGCATATAAGAAAATATAAGTTGCAAGATAAGTTGCGAGGTGTATACTGGCGCATGAGTCCCCATTTCAAAATAGATTGGGTCGGCCAGCCAGCACTACTTTCTGTTCTGGCACTCAGGTTACCAGAAATGAGACATACTGGGAGTGATGTCCAAGCTGTGGTGTAACTGGGGCCGTCCGCTGCGTTATGGACTCTCACGTAACTGGCTGACCGGCCAGGCAAACCAATGGGATGGTGGAAGGGAGCGGTACTGGTACACTGGTACACCCAGTGTCTCAGCTAGCCTCCTATCAATAACATTTCCT
The DNA here is from genome assembly GCA_011419295.1 of Clarias macrocephalus. Lineage (NCBI taxonomy): Eukaryota > Metazoa > Chordata > Actinopteri > Siluriformes > Clariidae > Clarias > Clarias macrocephalus. The sequence goes on from JAAGKR010002346.1 coordinate 45,730, forward strand.
GTGGCCACAGAATTGATGAGATCCTCTACTCAGGCTCTTCGATGCCCGAGAGCATAGCTGGTAGGAAGAGCCCTGCTTGATGGGGTCTTGACTTTTGGGTTGAAACTAGTCTGCAACCGATTACCCCCTTTAATGAAGGGAAAGCAGGAGCGATAGTACACTGCTAGCTGCATCCAGCTGATAGAATGTGGCCCTAAGTGCGTCATCAAAGGCACTTAGGGTGTCATCTTCCTAGAGATGGTGCTGCCACACTGCAGTGGCCACTCTAGTGCTCTGCCTGTGACCAGGGACACCATAAATCCATACTTTGCCCTTTTAGTTGGAAACTGGGAAGGTTGCAGCTGAAATATAAGTGAGCAGTGCAGGATGAAGGCATTGCACCTCTCTGGCTTGCCTGCATTCGGATGGCGAGTGGGTAGTCAAGTTTCGGCCATGAGAGGGAGTAATTGAGCCACTAATCCGGGGCCATGAGTCAACCTCTGGATTCAACTCGTGACCAGATGGAAACCCTGGAGTGACACGAGCCTCGAGATGCCCATATATCTGCTCAAGGCTCTTATTAATCTTATGCATCTCCAAAATCAACGTGGTTAGGGTTCCTTGTTCTTATCAAGCACTCTTAACTAGTTCTTGCACCCTCTCCAAGCCTGCGGACTCTTCAGGTGGTGTGATCATTCTGTTACGAGGTGTGGATTAGAAAGCCTTTAACTCAGAGCGTGCCGCTTTTTTCCTTTCTGAGTCGCCAGCTTCTTTTGGAGTCTGAGGCTGTGTCTTTGACTCTGTCTTGGGTCTTGCACACTTTGTCTTTGGCCCTGATATCTTTACTAGAGCTACCTAATGATCACCCAAAATGCGCAGGTATCAGGGCCCTTAAGTAGGCACACCACCAGCTGCCCCTCGTGAGACATGCATTGTTACACTATTACCTGCTCATATTCAGTTAAAATGCTTCAAAACTCTTTGGAAAGAAAAAGCAACCCAGGACATTTTAGGCGTAAACAAGTGGAATGTTCTGCACCGACCAAGTCAATCACTTGCCTCAAATCCAACTGGAGATGCATTTATAAAGTCAAAACTGAAGGGAAAAAGATCAAGTAGAAGAAGGAAGTGGAGACCATCAACAAGGAAGAAACCCAAAGTCTGGTGATTTCCATTTGTTCCAAACTTTACCCAGCGATTAATTACAAAGAAGTGCCATGTGTCATTAAGTATTTAAAATAATCCTTTAATTTATGATCATCTTTGAAAGGTGTGTGTGTGTGTTTGTATGGGGGTTGCATATAAAGAGTGCTGTAATTCCTACACATTTACCTGTTTTTTTTTTTATAGAGTAAAGATGTACATGTGACTTGAACTCAAGTTCAACATTTAATTGAAACTGTTAAATGACTTTTAGCTAACTTTGTAAATGTCCAAATATTTAGAAACCTAACTACATGTCCTGCGGCAGTTGATGTAACGATATACTCAATACAAACGGATGTGATTAAATGCTACGGTGTCTCAAGCACACATTTTTGACAGAGCAAAAATGAGCATTAATGAAACATGCGTCTTAGGTTTCCTTTAAATTCCCTAAAACATGCAACCATATTGCATTCTTTCATTCATCAAGCTGTGCATTTTAAACATTGCTCCCTTTAACAAGGGGCTTACTTTTCACAAAGAATATACTGTATGTATTAACTTATTTAAATTAAAGGAGTAGAATTTCTTTTCAACTACAATAAATACTTCAGTGAAAAAAAAAAACATTTTATTCAACTTATTATATAGTATTAAGTACAATGTTACAAGCGTAACTGATTCGTTGACAAAATTGCTAAATTTATTTTTAATTTAGATATTACTTTGCATTCTCCATAACTGAATATGGACATTGCAGTGTTGTACAGTAGCAGGTCTAAACATTCCTTCCCATATCCACCCTTTAGTTTTTTCTCTCTTTAAGTCAATGAGACAAAATGTTTTTTTATTTATTTATTTATTTATTATTATTATTATTTTAATGCTACAGAGAAACTGCCCAGCTGGAGATTCCTTTCAAAAGTGTTAAATAAACTCCACACAGAATCTCTTCACAGAAAGCTTCACCATGTCAGTAGATACACATATTCATACTGTGTAATCTATTAATGTCTCTTTGTATAGTACACAGAGTTGTGTTAGGAAAACTATAACATCAATGTTATTAAATAAATAAATAAATAAATAAATAAATAAATAAATAAAATGTGCTAAATATTTTGAATAGGTTTGAATAAAAATAATTTAAATTGAACTGACTGTCTAACAGAATCCGATGTGGTCATGATGTAAAATGTGACCTTTTCTATCAAGCAGATATTGTGCAGGTTAGTTGATACAGTGCAGTAGGTAAAATTGAAAAAATCTCAAAATTTGGCAAAAATCTATTTATTAATACCTTAACATCTTTATATTTCAACAGAATTGAGAATGATTTAATCCTAAGCATCACACACTCTTTTGAACACTATCCAATCTGGTTACTCCAGTTGCCATGGATATGCATGCATTTTTCATTATAAAACTGTTCCAAAAATATTATAAAGTTATTTTAGATATAGCAGGGAAATCCTGGTGACAAAACGAGGCTAAAGGTCCTCTCTTTCTTACTGTGTCACAGAATCATCACTTTAAATATTACAAATATATGATTCTGATTTTTTTTTCTAGGGTTCTCCTTGCAAACAAACGTGAATTTGCTGTATCTCAGCAAGCGGACATGATACCATAACTAATAAACTTAATATCAAAAGTGGAGCTTAATATCAAAATGTCAAAAATCTGCATAACTCAAATCACCTGAAACGCAACGTATTACATTTGAATTCATGTGACAGGTCACAAATTTATTCTAAATATTGTCTTAAATGTAACACGATATAGACTCATGACAGCATGTGACTATTATGCATTTATGACACAGTTATGTCAGTCTTATTATGCAGGGCTAAATTGTTCCCAGTGCACCCACTTAAGCCTCATAAAATGTCGATGGGTGTATAGAATCTTGATTTATGATGCCCCAGCTTGAGAATCACATGCTCTGCTGATGGACTGGAGGATGGTCATTAGTGGAGAATTACCTGTGATTTCCTCTGGTCTGTCCTTGTCTAATACACTTAAGCACAAGCACACACTCACTCACAGCCAGTAATTGGGTCATGTTCATGCGGTAGTGCAATGTGTGTGTACTGTATGTGTGTGTTTGTGTGTAGGTGAGTGAGGGTTTGGGGTGAGACAGCAGGCTCCTGAAGCCTGCTGCTTGTTTTTGAGTGTGCTGTGCCAGAGGCTGGGTAACTAACACACAGGACCGGTGTTGTGTTTATAGCAGCATTTTCTGCAACATGCTCTTTCACGTCTAACTCCTGCTGCCTCTGCAATTGCAATCCGCATTTTATAGCTTGTAATGAGTTTTACTGTAACGAGTGACGTTTTGACATGCATGGTGTTACCTTGTAGAATAGTTCCATAACACAGGTCATTTGCCCACAACACAAATCACCCTCATTCCTTAATGTAAGATAAGCTCTAAAAAAAAAGGGGGGGGGGAATAAATGCCACATGCTACAAAAGTTTAAAAATGGGCAATGTGGAAATATTTAATATTCTAGTGTCTAGCACAGATTGCTAACATAGTGGAAGCTTTTTTTTGCCATCAGTATTTTTGTAATAATTTTCGTTCTTTTTTATTATTATTATTATTATGCAACCAAGGTTTAATAAAGGCTTAGTTTTTAGATAAATACTGTATACATCCCTATCTTAAATATAGCTGATACATTGAAACAATTTCTATATTGTTATTTTCCTTTTTTTTTTATTTTAACCACTTTTTTTTGCATCCACCTCATACAGGACATAAAATAGAAATCCCCAAGGAAATCCATGATTACCATCTAACTATATAAGATCTTTACAGGGTGGTGGTGCTGATACAGAACGTACGAAGAAGAAGCGGCGTGGTGATCGCTACTCGGTGCAAACCTCGCTGATTGTAGCTGCTCTGAAGAAACTCCTGCCCATCGGGTTAAATATGTGTTCTCCTGCAGATCAAGAGCTCATCAACTTGGCAAAGACCCGTTATTCTCTGGTAAAGTCTTGAAATTAATTACTAACCAGGGACGTGCTGTTGTTGGTAAATTATAAACATACTGTAAAATTGAAATACATTTTTGCTTAAAGAAAGCATCACCCTGTTGCAATCAGAAGTTTTCACTCAGTCATCAAGGCCATGGATCTCATGGCAATATTGGGGTTTCACTGATTTCTTTAAATGATTTCTTTCAATTTCTGGGTTAAAATATTTGTACGACATACAGTTATTAAAGAAGAAAATCCCAAGATGCATTTATGTACATAAAATGGGCAGCACAGTGGCTTAGTGGGGTCCGAGTTCGACTCGCACCTTGGGGTCTATATGCATGGAGTTTGCATGTTCTTCCTGTGTTTGGTGGATTTCCTCCTGGTACTCTGCTTTCATGCAGATTAGGCTAACTGGCATTCACAAATTGCCTATATTGTGTGAATGCGGAGGTCCTACCATGGTTATAAAAATGGGAATAAAAACAACTGTAACCACCATTAGCTTCCGCGGTCCCTAGTTGGACTACAAAGGTTTCTACTGTAGATGGATGGATGGATTGATGGTACAGTATATGAAACTACGAAGTACTGAAAGCCACTGTCCCATGGACTGGCCTGAAGAGAAGACCTAAACTGTCAACCTTAGCTGAGATGAAATTGGTTTGGATAGTCAGGAACAACCTAGGAACCACTAAGGCACAGGCCTGTCATGAACTGGAAGCTGCTGGAAAACCAGTGTCACTGTCTACAGTCAAGTTTCACATTACCATGGACTCAAAGGTTACCATTCAATAAAGAAGCCCCTATAATGTTTATAGCTAACTACATGGACAAGTTATAACATTCTGGAGGAAGGTTTTGACCAGGGACATGTTTGGAGTTGTAAGAATGATACATTGAACCTCAAGAACACTCTAGCAGTTGTGAAGCATGGTGGTGATAATAGTGTCATTCTTTAGGGATGTTTAGCTGCTAGTGGAACTGGTGCACTGGAAAAGTGCATAGAATAATGAAGAAGCAGGAGGACGTCAGAGTGCTTCAGCAGCTACATTGTTAAAACTTGGATTGAATCCAGTGTTCCAACATGTCTAGTTAATGCACTTATGCAAAATGTCAAGCAATTTAACTTTAAGCTTTTTCTCTCTCGAGCCTGTTTCAGATGTGTGGAAAGTGCAGTTCAAGTTTAAGTAGCCTAATAGTGCCGTCAGTCATGGTGAGTGTATGTAAACGTCTATCCACAATAAACTGGAAATATTGTCCAGCATACAAGATCACTGTGACTAGGAGACTGCATTAGGAGGCAAGGCTTAATATAATATAAGCCTGTGATTACAACTGTTAAAGTACTATTATAGAATATTAATTAATACCTTCTGAACAATCAGACTGCAGAATTCAGCAGTGTTGTAATATAATGATGGTCATGTATATATATAAGTCGCTCAATAGTTTTACCGGTTCCGATAAGAGGACGATGAAATAATTAAGAGATAAATAAATCTTAATTTGTTTTAATTCATACAGAAAGACACAGATGAAGAAGTGAGGGAGTTCCTGCAGAATAACCTTCATTTACAAGGCAAGGTGAGGACGTGTGCCTGCATGTGTGTGTGTGTGTGTGTGTGTGTGTGTGTGTGTGTGTGTGTGAGTGTATGTGTGTGTCTGTCTGTGTGTGTGCCTGCATGCGTGTGTGTGTGTGTGTGCGTGCGTGTGCGTGTGCGTGTGCGTGTGAGTGTGCGTGTGCGTGTGTGTGTGTGTGTGTACAGTATGTTTGTGTCTGTCTGTGTGTGTGCCTGCATGCGTGTGTGTGTGTGTGCGTGTGTGTGTGTGTGTGTGTGTGTGTGAGTATACTCATTTTGTCCTTGCCTGTCTGTAGGTGGAGGACCCCTCTATGCGCTGGCAGATGGCTCTGTATAAGGAAACCTCAGGGAAGGCGGAAGATGCTGAAAATCCAGAGAAAGTTGTGAAGAGAGTTCAGGAAGTCTCTGCTGTGCTTTACCATATTGAAATGGTAAACATTACTCACACAAGCATCCAGACACATGAATAGACGCACATTTTTATAGCAAATTGTGACATTTCTTCATATTCAATTCAATTATGGAGAAATTAAATTAAAGAAATGGGAAGGAAATGTTGTACTGCAACAGGCTGCAAAGTGCTTAAAAACGCAGCCTCAGCCGCAGCCTTATTTCCCCTCTCATCTGTTGCATCACTCAGCATTCAGCGTCACCAGAATACTGATCATCCACCTGATCATCTTTTATCATCTGCTCCGGTTTCTCACTTCCTTAAGATACAGTATACTGTATATTTATGCTTGAATGATTCATTAGTCACTGTGTACAGTAGATTGACAGCTAAACAAAAACATTCCTTTGAAACTGCTCAGGTACAGGGATTGGACTGAAAATGAGAGATAAAACTTGCCAAAAATTCGAACCAAAAGGTCCTTCAGGCATCCTGGAGAACTATGGAGAACTATTCCACAACTATTCCTCAAAACCTATACAACGAATACTACTTACTAACACAATGATCTATTTTTCTGCCATGGAGTGGAGTTGGGCAACAGTAAGCCTTCATAACTTCTCAAAGACTTAGATATTTACTGAAGTACTTAATGATGATGATTATTGTTTAAAAACCTGGTGAGGTAATACAATAGTCATGAATTAATTTTAATGATGCACTCAAAGGTATGTCTAAATATTTAGGCCTACTGTACTGTATATTGCTTTATTTCCTCTTAGACTGAACACCCTTTCAAATCCAAGAAGATGGTTTGGCACAAGCTGTTGTCGAAGCAGCGTCGCCGGGCCGTCGTGGCATGTTTCAGAATGACTCCGTTGTATAACATCCCAAGGTTCTCGTCACACATTTGCTTCTATCTGCTACTCTAACTGAAAGACATTACAACAATATTCAACATGCACTGTTTTACTTATATCTGTCTGGATCCTGTCAAAAGGCACCGGGGATCTAACATGTTCCTAGACGGTTACAAACGCAACTGGTTGGAGAACGAGGGCTACTCATTTGAGGATAAGATGATCGATGATCTTTCGGTAAGTGTATGTTTTTTTTTTTCTTTTTTTTTTGTATTTTAGAAGATTTGCTGAGTTTTCTCATGGTTATTATTTGTTTTTTTACAGAAAACGTTGGAGGAAGAGGAGGAGGAAGAAGAAGAGACCGAGGCCAAGCCAGATCCTCTGCATCAACTCATTCTTCATTTTAGCCGCACGGCTCTTACTGAGAAAACGTAAATCTGCACTTGAATATCAGACAATAATCCTTTATTAGACGCTGCTGTAATCATTTTGTAGCTGTCACTAATGCATGATTTTCTCTCCAGAAAACTTGATGTAGATCACCTGTACATGGCATATGCTGATATTATGGCAAAGGTAATCATACTGTTTTAACCACATGATTCCAACTGTTCCAAAAATATTATAAAACAGTTAGGTCTTATTGGAGGACATGCATTCCTCGAGTTATGTTAATAGATGGTCACACCAGTAGGATGTTTAAATATATGTATCATTCCACATCACAGGCGTTCTAATAAGTTTTAATGAAACTACATACAGGTATCAGTCACAGCATGGGTGATAATAGGTCAGTACTGTCCGCAGTTCTGGTCAGAGGGAAGAGCAGCTCCTTGCCAAAACCCACATTCAAAACCAGCCAATCTGTTTGGCAAGAAAACAAATTATGACACATTATGTCATTTTAAACAACACTTTGTCTCCTTAGTAACTGCTTCTAAATTGTTCCAAATTGCCAGTAGTTACAGGTACCAAGCTACCTAGCTTCTAACACAAAGTTGAATCAACAATCCCTCGCTAACCTCTGATCAAGGGCACCGATTGGTGTGTGCAACAATGGATTGTACACCCTACATAGCTCACTAGCTTTCTATTTAATGCTATTTGGGATTTAACCCCAGAACCCAGAAGTTAATCTAGCTGATATGCTAAAGCAGAATAAGCGGGATAAGTACTGTATATAAGAGTCCATGGTTTATTCTCCTAATCTTTTGTCTACATAGTATCCATACGATTATAAGAGGAGCAAAATAAGTTAAATGAACACAATTCATAATCTGTTGATAATAAATGGTGTTAATATTTACACTTAAAGTCATGCTTCATCTTGTTTGATATTACTTTATTAAATAATTACTTTGCATAATGCAACCTGAAGAAGAAATTTTATTATTTATTTATTTTATATATGTACATATACTATATATATATATATCTGTCTAACTGAATTTTTGCAGCTGTTAACATACTGTAGGGCAACATTTAAATTTGGTGGCGCAATTGGTTAAGGCTGTGGGTTACTGATCGGAAGGGCTGAGTTTTAAGCCCCAGGACCGCCACTGTTGAGCCCTAGAGCCCTTAACCCTGTCTGCTCCAGGGGCACTGTCTCCAGCCGGACTCAGTAAAGGCCTAACCCTTCCTAACTGGGATATAAAGAATAAATAAATAAATCACTGTGCTTTAGGGTATATGTGACAAATAATTTTTTGTTTGTTTGTTTGTTTGTTTTGAACAAGTGTACTGTACATTTCTTTCTTTTTTTTTCCTTCTTTCTTTATACTTTACTTACTTCAAAAATGAAATGAAAGCAGCTACTGCTAGTGGACTTAACTGTACTTTTGTACTGTATTTTTGGTCCGTCATGGACGAAGAGCATCACGATTCTTTCTCCTTCCGTAGAGCTGTCACATTGGTGAGGAGGACAAAGGGGGAGAGGAGGAGGAGGAGGAGGGGGGCGAGGAGCCATCGTTTGAGGTGCGACAGAATGAGATGGTATGGGGGGTCCAAAGGGGTTCTCGCGCCACCGGAGAAAGCCGTCAAACCGTGCACTGAGTGAACACAGCGAGAAAGAAAATGCTGCACCTGCACCCCGTCCTGCACCTAGAACCCTCCAACTCTTTTTCTTCCTTTTTCTTCATTCATTCATTCATTCATTCTCACTCTCCCTCCCTCTTTTTTTCCTCTCTCTTTCTCCCTGTACCTATTGACTTTATTCTGTGGACTGACTTGTGCACGCTGGATTTGTGCTCTTTTTCCGTTTTCCGCTCTTACTCTGTCTGTCCAGCGCGAGTGCAGGGGGATGGGAAGCATAGAAGCATAGAAGTCAAACATGTGACCAAATCAGACTCTCAGAGTGACCTAAAACATTTGGTAGACAAGCATTGCTTTTAGGACACTAATGCGTATACAGTATATCTGACTGAACTAAACCTTTGTTTGGAAACAGTAATATTGTTCTAAAATCAACAATCCACTTAATAAGCCTTCCAGTCACTTTAAGACATCCTGTTCTTTTGTCTACTAGACCAGCTGGATGTGGGTACATGCTAGTGTTTGAGTGTGTGTGAGTTTGTGCATCTGTATGTGAGACGCAGAACACACTCTCATACACGCAAGCTGCAACTCACACAAAATTGCTTAACTTTTCCTCTAATATGTGTGACGGAGAACCGTACACCTGCTCAGCTCTCTGTTCAACTCCGCGCACCTACCAGCACTTCAGCACCAAGGACAGCGGAAAGGGGGCGGGGTGCCGTAACCATTCATGGTCAAAATGGGAAGCCGGCCGTGAATGGTTACGGCGCCCCGCTGTCCTTGGTGCTGAAGTGCTGGTAGGTGCGCGGAGTTGAACAGAGAGCTGAGCAGGTGTACAGTTCTCCGTCACACATATGGTGGCAGTCTCGTCCTACCTCTTCAGACTCAGCCATGTACGTGTCTGTATGGGTGTGTAGGCTTGCGGTTGTGTTTCTGCATTAGCTTACTAACATGTACTATATAATAAGACATAAATAAATAAATAAATAAATAAATAAATAAATAAATAAACAATAGCATGACAATATGACCTAATTCTAATCCAGGAAGTCAGATGTCACTTTAATGGCTTGAATGATAGAGCTCGGATTTCAGTAGTAATGATTTTATCACAAATTTCATTTTCCAATTTTATTAACACAACCTCACAACATAAGTTCATATTCTGACTGATTTCTCTGGATTGGTACCAGGTGTTTTTTTATGTCGTAGTGCTGCTTCTTCATGTCTTTTATTTCTAATTGGATTCTCTAAACTCCCTCTCTGTACTCACCAAAAACTACAGTAAAGGCCTGCACAGTCAGTCCTGTATCCTGTACACCCTGTATCCTTACACATATCCTCTCTCTCTCTGTCTCTCTCTCTCTCTCTCTCTCTTTATACAGTATATTATTTTTTTCTTCGCAACAAAGTGCACATGCTTAAACTGCATATGCAGAGAGCTTCTTCTTCTTCTTCTCAAACCAAGATCTCACATAGCTTTAGAACAGTCTGTATCCTTGGGTGAGGCTTTAGTGGGTGGTTGTTTATCTATAATGTCTATTTATCACAGGTTAGCTGGTTGATAGGGATGACCTGGGCTGTTTGCTGTAGTTTGTGCATTATCAAACGTCATCGGATCTGGACTGTTCAAATAACAATCATAACTAACACCATTCAATTTGATGGTGTTGGTACTGTTTGTTTTTGTGTATATGTGCGTGGATGGTTGTGGTTGTGGTTGTGTAATTTGCCTTAATAATACCCATAAGCAAACAGAAAAAGTACACTGATCAGCCACAACATTATGACCACCGGCTGAATATTGATCAGGTCCACCTTGTGCCACCAAAACAGCAATGACTTCTGTGTTCTGACACCTTTCTATGGAGACCAGCTTTAACCTTTTTAGCAATTAGAGCTACGGTAGCTCTTATATTAGATCAAAGTACAAGGATCATATGTGCATCAGTGAGCTTACGCTGCCCATGACCTGTTTGCCAGTTCACAATTTGGCCCTTGTCAGTGTCACTCAAATCCTTACATTTACCCTTTCTTTTTGTTACCAACACATCAACTTCAGGCACAAAACAAATAAATAAATAAATATCACTTTCTGCCTAATATATCATGCCATATTGTACCCGTAGCTACTGTAACAAGGGAAGATTTGTGATGGCTAGATGATTGAGTGAGAGCAATTACAACACTATAGCTCTTGTGGGATGTTCCTGGTCTGCAGTGGTCGGGACATACCAAAGTCATCCAAGTAACGAAAACCTGTGAACCGGCAACAGGATCATGGCAGGCTAAGGCTTATTGATGCACATATTGTAGGGAGTGAAGGCTGACCCGTGTAGTCTGATCCAATATAAGAGCTACTGTAGTTCTAACTGCTGGTTTCCTTAGAAAGGTGTTAGAACACACAGGTCATTACTGTTTTGGTGGCAAAATAGGGACCTACTCAATATTAAGGAGGTGGTCATAATGTGATGACTGATAGGTATTTGTTTGTTCGTTTGTTTGTCTATTTAAAATCAAAGGAACAGTTTTATGAATACAACAGTGTAAATTTCAGGGCCAAACATTGTCTTTGGGAAGTTTATCCCATATCATGCACAAGAGCACATTTAATGTGATAGGCTATGCATTTTAATATAATAATAATAATAATAATAATAATAATAATAATAATAATAATAATAATAATAATAATAATAATGAAATTTAATTAAATACAATTCAATTCAATTTTAATACAAATAAAGTATGATTAAATATATAATTAGAAAGTGTAATTAATTATTTGGTGTAATAGGAAAAATAATAAGCAGAGGTGGGCAAATCCTGTAATCTTGTAAACAGACGTCATCAAATTCCATGCGTGTGCCAAAATACTTGGCGAATAAAACTCTTGATTCTGATCCTGTACTTGAGTAGAAATAGAGATCACCTACAGGTAGGTGCAATATTTCTGACGTAGAAGTTTTTCATCTACTTCCCTATTTACACACGTATCAAAACTGAACTGTGGCCTTTCAGTCAAACACCTCCTGCATGATTTAGTGTTTCACTAGAGAAAAACAAATCACACGACTATGCATAATAGTCAGCAGGTGGCGATATTACAAATTCAAATGCTAAACATCACTCTGGTTACGTATCCATGTGCCATGCAGAGAAGTTATAAAGTCCAGATATTTGTATTACATGAATTACATGAATACTGAATATCACTCCATTCATACATCAAAGTGCTTTCGGAGGCAAAAAAGGTAGAAAATGCAGTATTAAAATAAACAAATATAATAGGGGGAAAAAAGAAATGATTAACGGGAAATAAGTATAAAAGTATTTTAGTGTAATAAAATACAACAAAGTCAGGGCAAAATAATATTATCAACAGTACAAATGTAATACATGTGTGAATGAAAGAGTGTGAGTGTGTGTGTTGTAATTGGGGCTTGGGGATAGGAATCAAGGGTAGTGCCTCATTTTTGCTGGTCTCTGATAAACAGGAGAAGGAGATGGAGAAGCAGAGGCTCTTGTACCAGCAGTCACGACTCCATGACCGTGGAGCAGCTGAGATGGTGCTGCAGATGATAAGCGCTTGCAAAGGTACTCAAGTACACACATCCAAATAGTGGGATGGGAACTAAAATGTGTCACAGGTAGTCAGTAACATTGTACATATTAATGACAGAATGGTTAAAGAACTAGGTTTGTGTCAATTTTGTTGTTTTGTTAATTGTGTTAGTTTGTGTGTTTGGTACCAGGTGAGCCTGGAGCCATGGTGTCATCCACTCTTAAACTGGGCATCTCCATCCTTAATGGAGGCAACTGCGATGTTCAGCAGGTCAGCTTCACCTATACTCTGAAGTCCTGCAGCTCATGCAGAGATCACGATTAAACTAGAGTTCTGGCTTTTATTTTATTAATTTTTTTAATTACCATAAAATGTCAACTAAACATGGTTTGACTTGGAAAAACTGTGTGGGCATGTTTTTTTTTTTTTTTGTATTGCTCCATCACAGAGAATGCTGGATTACCTTAAGGATAAGAAAGACGTTGGTTTCTTCCTGAGCTTGCAGGCTCTAATGCAGACCTGCAGGTAAGTCATGTCTCTTATAGTATTAATAAAAGTCCATTTATTCCAGCCATTAACTTAAACCAGCTGATTCTAATTGGTGCAATCTTCAGCTCAAACTAGTTCGTGACAACGCGTGTTCTGGGTCAACACACTGATACCTTTTGAATTTTTCTCTCTATACACAAAGCTTCATTCAAGGACTGCATTAATTATGTTTATGCAACCATTAGTTCCGACTGAATAATCCGCTTGGATTAGACGCATTGCACGAGTGCTGATACAGCGCAGCAGTTCCTAACCCTGGTCCTGAAGGAAACCCTGACCTGCACATTTTAGGGTTTTATTTGCTCCACTCCAGCCTTATAAAAAAATAAGAACAAAAAAAAAAAAATCTGGTAATTAGCTGATTAGTTAAGATGTGATGGAAGTAAATTGAACACAAAAATGGTGCAGGGCAAGGGGTCCTCCAGGACTGAAGTTGGGACCACTCATTATAACAGCACTTTATGGTTCACTCCACATCACCAGTATTCTAACAATGCTTAATTACACTGACGTCCGGAGGCTGGGCGGCTGGGCGGCTTTCCCCTGCAGGGAACAGGGGCCGTGACGTGTACCTCCTTTTCCTCCTCGGAGGCAGGGTCACGAAAATCCGGCTCCATGCTAGAGTTGAAGAGCCGCAGGAGCTCGCGGCTGTCCTTGTCGTGGAGATCAAAGGCGCATTCTACTCGACTCTTTGAAGTCCCTGGGGCTCGTTCCATTGCCCCGCTCGCATGTGGCTATTCCACCTTTTACGTCACACTCTCTACTTTAAAAAGTCCAGAAGCCCAACAGACCCCAATCTACACTGTGTTTTAAAACGCGGGAAGAAATCCGGGATCCATTACCGGAGATTGCTCACCTGCCGTGCCCATTTCCGCGACCCCACCCCTTAGCACACCTGCAGACGGGGAGGCCACCTAGCTAGTGAGCTTCTGAGTGAGCAGGGAGCGATATTAGATTTGGGCGCACGCCGTTACAATGACCTACAAATCTAAGCAGCTTCTTACACAAGGCTGATTCCAAAATCCCCCTCTAATGTCAAATCAAGGACACTACTTAGTTTCTGGAACGAGAAAAAACACACCCTAGCACATGAGCTTTCCATTTTAGGCTGTTTGGGATTCAATCCTAACTGTCGGTCACCCGCTCTACCAGTCATGCTTAGTGAGTTATTCCAGTCCAAAAGGATGTGTGCTGGCAGGGACCAAATGACTGTAAATAAACAAACAAATTATAATATGTTTATAGTAAATAACGGTCAAGGTCATGCTGTTGTACTGCATATCAGCACATGATATCACGTGATATCTCCTGTACTGGACTGTGCCCTTGTTCCTACAACTGATATTCATATTTGATGCACATTTCCAGGTGTGGCTTATTTCTTAATTATTGCGATACAAATTAATGAGATGAAAGGTGTTTTATGGTGTTGATTCCAAGGTTTGCATTTTTTATTTATTTATTTTTTATTCTCTGCTCAGGGGACCACTGATATACAGTCTGGTAAAGTCGTGTAATGTAGACTAAATATCCTGTTTAATTTATGAACTAACCTTTTTCAGATTATGTTGTGTGTTGCAGTGTTCTGGACTTGAATGCATTTGAGAGGCAGAATAAAGCAGAAGGGCTGGGCATGGTTTCAGAGGAAGGCACAAGTGAGTCACCACACTGTACTGGCAGTAACATGGAACTGTTTAATACACTGCTGCAGTAATGCACATTTATAATATTCTGTACATAAGAATTCTTACATCACAGTTCCTGCATTACAATATGTACTTCTGATGTATATATTTTACTGTGTGTGCTTTAATCACTTGCTTATTTTATGTGCGCTGTGTATATTTGTTCTATTCCGTACAAAGCCACTGCAGTGTATCTTTTCATATGCTGATTATCTCTCCTCTCCTTTTTTTGCCCCCTTTTTTCGGTTCTCAGATATCAAGCTAGAACGGGGTAAATAATTTTATCAATATCGTGTTTTTTTTTTTTCTCTCTTTCTTCCCATCTGTCCCATTCTCCTCCTGTCCTCTTCTCCTTATTGTTTAGACTTACACTTTTACTTTGTGGCGTGTAGTTTTGACTGCATTTCATTTCGCGCTCAAGGGAAAATAGGAAAGAACTTTTCAGTCATTGTCCTAGCGTCTGATTTGTTTTATAAGCTGCAGTCATGCATCTTTAACAAAATCATGTCATTCGTCAACGAAAGCTGTGACGAGCATTCCAAGTAAAATGCATTACTTGGAAAGTACGTTAAGGCTCCTGCATGCTTAGTGTCCAATTAACATGCAAGCGATGACTGAAATATTTCTTTGCTCATTTCCTCCCTTGAGTGCTCTGTCACAGATCTACTGTAACTCCGGTTCTCTTTTAATGGCTGTAAGGAAAGAAAGACTCTTGTTCTCTCTTTTCTGATCAGTTTTGCTTTAAGAGATCACAGAGACCTGTGGTAAACAGTGTCACCTAGAACTATGAAATGAATTGCAGATAGAGAAATTTTCCTCTCACTTTGGAAGACCCATAAACAAAAAAAAAAAAATCTAAATATTTGATCGAACTGTTTGTTTCTTTTTTATTGGGTGGTTATTTCATTAAGGCATCATTCAAATCAAACCTTCATAGCCTAGGGAAAAATAGGGGATAGGAAATGCAGACTACAGCAGATGAACATACAGTATACATAACCATTAAAATTTTAATTTGGGCACACTGTCTAATATCTGATTTTTTTTCTACATTATAAAACAATCCCGAAGGCATTAAAAATATGCAATATAATCTATTTTAAACAGTTAATATTGAGCGGTTTCTGCTACTTCTGCTCTGTAAAGTCCTTCATAACGGCTCAAATCTGAGGTGCTGTTTGTTAGTTGGTATGTTTTGAGGCTGGTGACTCTAAATGAACTTCTCCTCTGCAGCAGAGGTAAGTTTTGGTCTTGCTTTCTTGGGATGGTCTTCAGAAGAACCAGTTTCATCATGTTGCTTGATATGTTTTGCAAATGCGCTTGACAGTACTGTTCTAGCAAAGGTCAGAACTAAGGAGATTACCTTAGTAAAAACTGAAATTACTGAAATAATAATCTTAAAAAGTTACTGCCCAGTGCATTTGGGAACTGAAGGGTAAGAAGTTACATTGTGAAATTCGACAGTAGAAATCACGAGCCATGTTCAAGCCTGAAAGAACATTTTGACACACAGAATTTATGGGTTGGGACTAAACAACTGCATAGCGACTGGGCATAGGAAAACCACTTGCTATAGGAAGCTTAAAGAAGGATAATGTGTGATGGCTGGGTAAAAAGCCAATCAGTATAGTGCCCACTGTACAAGCCTCTGCAGTTGGTCAGGTCTAGGCTCAGCAATGTTATACAACAATAAAACGAATGTCTACCTCAATGCACTGGATGACCATGTTACACCAACAGCAGATTATTATTTTTTTTCTACCCTGATGATTTTTTTCTTCCCCGATTCCACTGACAGTGGCAAGATTCACCACAAAGTCCTGATCGTAACTCATTTGATCTGATCTTAACATTTAAATTCTTTAGGATTTGCTGTGGAAGAATTCACGAAGTTGTTTCTCCGTTTTTAATTTATACAAGATTTTGGCCAAAAAAAAATAAATAAAGATAAATGTTGTGATGTTGCATAAGTTTATTAAAGCAATGGTATTGCAAAATGTTATTGATTTATATAAGAGTTATATAGGGAAATATTCGAGTTTACCAGCAAGTGTATTTATTATTTCTTTCCATACACACGATCAGCCACTACACCAGGTGAACTGATCAACATTGATTATCAGTTACATGTACTGTATACGAGTGAGCTCATTAATGGAAAGGTTCATGTTGACTGTGCGCTACGTTTACTCGACATTGCTGGAATGCACCAGACAAACAAGTCAGACCCCAACTCACAACATCACAAAGGATCTGTTGCTTAATATCCCAGTCCAAGACACAACAGCACACACATATCATTTTATGATATGAAGTCATGCCTCACCAACCCAAGGGGAACCTACCAAATTACAAAATTGTATTTAATTTTAAATAACTATACAGTCATGATTGAGCAAAATAAATAAATAAACAAACAAACAAATAAATAAATAAATAAATAAATAAATAAAGGCAAAGAAAGATACAGCCTGAGTACAGATACACATTCTCGCATGCTTTTCTGGTTGTTTTCAATTGTTTCTAAGACATATTGTATACAGTAACTATAACATGTATAACATAACCCTGTATTTACTATTTATAATATACTATGGTCTTTTTGAGAGTTCTACATTTTTGCACATTTCCATATTCCAGTAATGGTAAAGTTTACATGTTATAAAAGTAATCATAGCTTTCATTCTACGTGGCACATCCGAAAAACCCAAATACACAGTTAATTGTCTCAAGTCTCCTCATTAACACACCCTGGCAAAGCTCCTATATAAGCGCGTATATTTTTGTGTTGTGCGCATATATTGCTGTGTGCCACGTGGGTTTTAAGGTTCTAAAATGTCGCACAGGTCTGGCTTACACCATAATTCTTTTGACTTTTTCATTTTAAAGGAAGAGAGCATTCTGTCAAGCCAATATGGGAAAAAAAAACAAAGATATGTAAAAAAATAATAATAATAATAAATAAATAAATGCATTAAATGTTAGTGTATACTGGTTGAAATTGTGGCTTCACACCCATCCTCACTCTCAGGCTGCGTCTGTCTGGTTCTACTCCACTCTACCCATATCCCAGCCAACACACACACACACACACACACACACACACACACACACACACACACACACACACACACACACACACATACACACACATACACACCAGTGTTATTCTAGAGAGTTGCAGTAGATCTGTCTTGCATGACTGTGTTTACGCGTGTATAAGTCTTCTCTGCTCTCTCCATTCACATATTCTTCTCCATGTTATTACCACAGCGGACCAAATTAATGTTAATGTTTATATTCTTTTATCAATCCTTGTCCAGAGGTTGTATTTTTATCTGTCATATAAGTGTTTTTTATATGTTGTCGGAGATTATCAGCTTGTCTTGGGCTGTGTCAGAGGTTTTGTGTATGTGTGAGTCTGTGTGTGTCTGTGTGTGTGTGTGTGTGTGTGTGTGTGTGTGTGTGTGTGCGTGTGTGTGTGTGCGTGTGTGCGTGTGTGTAAAAGTAATCATACCTAATTCTCTTCATAGCTCCTTTTATCTCCAAGGAAAACTTTTCAAAATTCTTTTAAATAAAAAAAATATTCTTTCTTTCTCTTAATTTCTTACCTTACAGTTTGTTCTTTGGCTCAAATATCATTAACAATTTTAATCGCATGGAAAAGCCTTCTTTTTCATGACTTCTAGTGCTTAAGCCAACATTAAGCTCATGACTGTTTAATGCATCTGTGTGTGTGTGTGTGTGTGTGTGTGTGTGTGTGTGTGTGTGTGTGTGTGTGTGTGTGTGTGTGTGTGTGTGTGTGCACGGGCAGATGAGAAGGTGATGGCAGACGATGAATTCACATGCGACCTCTTCCGTTTCCTGCAGCTGCTTTGCGAGGGTCATAATAATGGCAAGTTATAAATGAACATATATAATAATAATAATAATAATAATAATAATAATAATAATAATAATAAAACATGGTTATTAAACAAAAAACCTGAAAAAACATTGATGTGTCATTTATATGCATCATTGTCTAATCTCAGATTTCCAGAACTACCTGCGCACCCAGACTGGCAGCACGACCACCATCAACATTATTATCTGTACCGTGGACTACCTGCTGAGACTTCAGGTATAGCAGCCCGTACCAAGAGGCCACTATTGTTTGTAATTAAATACATTGAAACTATTTTGTAGGTTTAGTTATTTTCTCAATGAAACTTTTTTCAACTCACTTTTACAGGAATCAATCAGTGACTTCTACTGGTATTATTCTGGGAAAGACATCATCGATGAACCAGGCAAGAGGAACTTCTCCAAAGCAATGACGGTAGCCAAGCAGGTCTTTAACAGTCTCACAGAATACATACAGGTAAGATTTTTAACTCGCATAGCCTGTCTGTGAAAGCTTTGCCTGGCTGTAAGTTTTGAATGACCTTGACTTTTTTTTTTTTTTCTCTTCTCCTGTCCCTTAGGGACCGTGCACTGGGAACCAGCAGTCTCTGGCTCACAGCAGATTGTGGGATGCCGTGGTGGGATTCCTTCATGTATTTGCCCACATGATGATGAAACTGGCACAGGTACAAATACAAAAAGCTACAAATACACATACACTGAGACGCAAACATCAACAAGCTGTGTGTCCGTAACAATCTAACTATGGTAGCATAGTGTCTACTGTACACTGTTTATTTTCTCTTCATCTCTTCATTTCTTGCCTGGAATTTTATAGCAAAAGCAAACAACATACTCATCACCACAGTTGACTGATAGATACTGTAGAAAGTCAGACAGACAGACAGACAGACAGACAGTCAGACAGACAGTCAGACAGACAGACAGACAGACAGACAGACAGATAGATAGATAGGTAGATAGATAGAGAGATAGATAGATAGATAGATAGATAGATAGATAGATAGATAGATAGATAGATAGATAGATAGATAGATAGATAGATAGATAGATAGATCTAGCTATTTTGTAGGAACAATCCTGTCTGGCATGCTACTATGCTTCTGAGGAAAACAAAAATGCAACTATAATAAATAAAAGCATAATGATTTGTGTCCTGCATGCATTGTTTTTATTGTTGTATGCAAGTAAATCACAGTGTGCATGATATACAGTGATACTTGCATATCACTTGTGAGTGTTATGCTGAGCTTCAAGTCTTTTTAAGACCAACGTCTGTAATGTCAAAAATGTTATACTGTTTATTTGACTTTTTGTAATAATTATATGAATTCTTTTCACATGGTGACTGCAGAGTAAAGTATGTATTTATTTACTTATTTATTTGATTTACTTATATATTTTAAAATCCTTTAGTATTCCCATTTCCTGTGTATATAATATTTCCAGTTTCCTTATTTTGTAATCGTATTGCTTCCTGCTTTTAAATAGTGTGGACACTAACTGATAATATTCTGCCTTGTTTGTAGATGTGTAATAAGAGAGTGTTTTGCATACTGAAACAGCTAAAACATAATTAACCAAGTTAAAATGATGTAATATTTAATTAACTCTTATTTCTTTTAACCCCTCCAACCTGTTGTGGCCTTGGATTGCTCTCTTGTTTCTGAGTGTGGTACACATCGCCTTTTATCCAATGCATTTTTGTATTTCATTCTCTCCAAGATTTTATCCTGAATGAAAAAAAAAAAAAAAAACTTGATATTTCTGAGGATTATGTTTAATATTTATTTATATTGTGCTTATAACAATGGTCATTGTTGCAAAGCAGCTTTGCAGAATCGAAAAGAAAATGAGGGAATGACCGCTGGATACTGTATAGTCATCAATTCTGCTATCTTGGCTGCAAAGAGTCTGAATTTTAAAGTATCAGACATGTACAGTACCTAAACTTTTTCCGACCAATTAAAAAAAGTACACTTTCATTGGCCTTCAAGTGCATACACAAAGGAGAGAAAGCATAAATACAAAAATGAGTGAAAAATGTTGGATAACATTTTTTATTCTGATGTGTAACCTTGCCAGATGCACCCTGATCCAGGACTTCGGAATGGCGTAAGGATTTGTATTTCGCATTATCTTATGTGTAAATTATCTGCTGCTTGACACATGACACATGCCATCCCCCAGCTTCCAGCAGTTTTGTGGAATGTTCTGGCTGCACATGAATGGTTTGACAGCAAAATGAGATAAATCCAGTTTTTAGATTTTTGTTCTTTCAACAAAAAATAAATTTTAAAAAAGAGACGCATCACTGACTGATGGAGACTATTTTATATTTTATGGAGTTTTTTTTTTTTTTTTTTTTTATCACAATGGTTTTTAAAAGTACAAATGATCAATCAAATATTACATTGAAATTGGTTTGGGTTATATCAATTTGAATTTTGTGTGATTTTGCAAAAGGCTATAACTTTTGTCACAATGGTTCAGTCAATCTGCAGTTGTGTTTGTGGTAAAGTATTGGTTAAGATTAAATGAAATACATATAGCATATTATTTTGTAGTGAGTCAAACAGAAATTACTGGCAGCAAATTCGACACAACACGAGTTACATAAAAAAAATGTTTTTTTTTTGTTTTTTTTTACAGCATCATCAGCCTGTTCCTCTACCAGGTTTAATTTTACTTTGGTACATGAAAAAACCTCACTAACATAGTGCTGGTATGCACTGTATGACATTCATAAGTGCATCATCTTTCCATCAGCAGTCCATTGCACATCAATTTATTGTGCTTTTACTTGTTGTAATGGTATTTGTTTAATATTTTTGCTTTGTTGTTTGCTTATTTATTTACTATTTTTGATAGTTTTAGAAAATATTACTGTAAAACAAATCAAATGCAATTAAATGAGGAGAAAAAAAGAGAAAAAAATGTATTGGAATGTTATTAAAAAAAAGCTAAATTTACCAGCATTCTGTAAATATCTATTAAACCATTTAGTTCACTTATGGCAGCCTGTACAGCTTGTAGTTCCAATATACTGTATTGATCATGTGACTGAATGCAGTGATGTGATTGGCTCGTCACGACATGCCAGCTTTTCTTGAAAACAGGGCCACTGCATTTATTCGTTTACTTAAAGCTTTTAAAATAAAGTGGTATAGCAGTTTTCAAATGAAACAGTTTGTGTCAGAGAATAATAATCTGAAGAAATATGTAAATGTCCGAAAATGGTGTTTATTGTGTTTTGCTGTCAAACTTTTCTGACATTTTCTGAAGTGTACTGTCATTGTTTTAGTGTCAGTTTCCACATGAAGACTGAGATCAGTCAGGTTTGTCCTTAGTAAGGTTTGTCTCTAGTAGTTCAACCATAGATTCACAGGACAGTGCTCTCCAGTTTATGTGCCTTGCATCTGTAGATTGTAAAGCAGAATATTTTGTGCTTCATTCATTGTTTAGAAGTGACCGTGTTCTGCTTTCTTTTTCTTTTTTATCATGAGGTAATGAGGGAAGTGCTTCATGTTTTATGATTAACAGCTTTAGCTCTTTTCTTAATCCTTATAAAATTTTATTAAATATATAAATAAATAATCTCACACACACACACACACACACACACACACACACACACACACACACACACACACACACACACAGTTTCTGGAAAGTTTGTGGAAGTATGTTGGAGTTTTTTTTTTCTTTCGTTTTTTTTTGTAACTTAATTCAAGTGAAACTGTCACATTCTTTTAATAATTTTTTTCCTAATAATTTTTTTATTAGCTATAAGCTTTAATCATCAAAATGAAAACTAAAAAAGCTTAAAATATTTCACTTGATGTGTAATAAATCTAGAACATATGAGTTTCACTTTTTGAATTAAATTATAAAAAAATAAAAACATTATATGTATATGCTGTGCATAGATGAATAGACAGATTACATGTATAAATGCTGTAAGCATGCACTTTGCCTGGTTCATGTTATGATCCACATGCAATCCTTTGCATTTAACCGAAATTTCCGGACATCATCAAGAATGCCCGGCATATATCCAAATAAGTATAGGATGCATGTAGATAAATACATCCGTCCATTTATAATATGTGCAAACAATATAAATGCTATATTATATATTGCTTAATTATAGCATGTAGTTTGGGTAGATAAGGTAACACACATTAGCTGCTTTACTGTATTTCTACTGTACTTCAGTACTACTTTTTTCCACCTGCATCTTTTTTTTTTCATTTAGTTTTGCCTGTGTGTTTTTCTCCATATATCCTACCATACAATAAAAATACATCCAATGTATAATGCTCTAGTTGTATCTGTTGTTGGTAAATGCAAACACAGGATCAATTCTGGAGTAAAACACACCCAGAGGTAAGGTTATAGTCATACGTTTTCATCAATAAAAGTGTTGTAACATTTAAAGTAAAGTTAATAAAATGCTGTTCAGTGTAATTCTATTGACTGGTCGGTTTAAAATATTGCTTTTTAAGCTTTCTAATGGCGAAAGAGAAGTGGGTGTTAAGCTCCTGTTTGCGAGTTGGGAGGTCTAATAATACTGAATGGCATGCCTTAACAAAATGCTGCCTCTGTACTCAGACAAGTTGAATGATTCATCAGATTTATTTAATGCTCTTGAACATGGTTCATTCCTTTTGATGTCTGTGTGTTTGTCATTCCTAGGATTCCAGTCAGATTGGTCTTTTAAAAGAACTTCTCGATCTTCAGAAGGATATGGTGGTTATGCTGCTTTCTCTTCTGGAGGGTATGATTTCTACATTTCCACACCTTATACTACAGCAGTGTTCTAAAATGTCTCTGCTCAGAAGGTGATGCTTGTGTAATATAATGATCAAATTTATATATAGTGTCTTGTTTACAGGGAGGTTTATGCCAAATGATCGAAATAATCTAAGGCTAATAATAAAAGGATAAAACATTTTCTTACTTAAGAAAAGAAAATTGTCTTGTTTTTTTTGAAATGGTAAATAATACTTTATGGAAGATTTTCCAAAATAAAGGCTTTGAACATATTCGCATTACAAGCGACATTGCTCTATGAATTTTTTTTTTTTTTTTGTCATGCCGGTTCGCATTCAAATTTACAACAGACTTTTGTCTGGCTCTGACTTCTAAACTTCTTTGCTTGCTCTATCTGGCATAAACACATCATATTTGTCCAACCGTTAATTCATTTGAAACAATTAATATGATTTTTGCAAAAACATGCTTGAGATTTTACTCGGGATGATGGCCTGCAGTTAGTCAGCTGTATTTGTTGAAGTCTACTAAAATAAAGGTAGATGCCTCACTGTAGCTGTTTTAACAGTGATTGTTAATGATTTCTTCTATTTAATCCCTGTGCTGCTGGTGCTAACTGATGACAGATTTGTGCATGCAGACAGCCCTAAAAAATTAATAATGTTTCACATTAGGGTAAAAAAAAAAAAAAGAAAAAAAAATTCAGATTTGAGTCACATCAGTCTTGTTATGTGAATGTAGACTTGTTTGCATTTTTTATTTATTTAACTTTTATAAAACAAAGTTGTTCATCAACATTAAAATCAATGATAAATGGTTAAAAAGTGTGATTAATTAATGAATGTCATTAATTATTGAATTTCAAAAAATTGTTATGATATATAACGGAAAAAAAAAACACCTTGGGAAATGCTGTGATGGAAGTTCACGTTTCAGCCCACATAACAGCCTGTGGTGGATTATAAAGCACCATATTATGTTTAACACAAACATAGAATAGCTTAACATCTTATGAAGTTATGAAAGCCAAGCTGTACTGTTGCGACATTTATGAATTGTATGTTGTTTTCATCAGGCAACGTTGTGAATGGCACTATTGCTCGCCAGATGGTGGACATGTTGGTGGAGTCATCTAGCAATGTCGAGATGATCCTCAAATTTTTTGACATGTTCCTTAAGCTGAAGGACATTGTGGCATCTGATGCATTCCGGGACTATGTGACTGATCCACGTGGCCTGATCTCTAAAAAGGACTTTTCCAAAGCCATGGACAGCCAAAAGCAGTACTCTTCATCTGAGATCCAGTTTCTTCTGTCATGCTCTGAGGCTGATGAGAACGAAATGATCAACTTTGAAGAGTTTGCAGATCGTTTCCAGGAGCCAGCCAAGGACATTGGCTTCAACATCGCTGTGCTACTCACCAATCTTTCCGAGCATGTGCCCCACGACACACGCCTACAGAATTTCTTGGAGCAAGCTGAAAGTGTCCTGAACTATTTCCGCCCCTTCCTGGGACGCATTGAAATTATGGGCGCGAGTCGGAGGATTGAGCGAATTTACTTCGAGATCAGTGAGGCGAACAGAAACCAGTGGGAAATGCCTCAGGTCAGAGAATCTAAGAGGCAGTTTATATTTGATGTGGTCAATGAAGGTGGTGAATCTGAGAAGATGGAGCTATTTGTCAACTTCTGTGAGGATACCATCTTTGAGATGAACATTGCCTCCCAGATCTCTGAGCAAGAGGAAGAAGGAATTGGAGATGAGGATGAAGAAGAAGAGGAAAGTGGTGGAGGAGCAAATGGAGATGGGGGAGAAGGAGAAGAAGGGAATGGAGATGAGGCTCCAGCTGAGTCCAGTTCAGCTTTCGCAGACTTCATCAAGGGCGTGGTCAACTTCTTCAATATGTTTACCTTCCGCAACCTCAGGCGACGCTATCGCAGACTTCGGAAGATGACAATAAAGGAAATGATTGTAGGGCTGGCCACATTCTTCTATACAATCATCATGGGAATCCTCCACTTTATCTACAGCATATGCAAAGGCTTTTTCTTGCTGATATGGAAAACACTCTTTGGAGGCGGCCTTGTGGAGGGAGCTAAAAAGATGACCTTAACCGAAATTCTTACCAACATGCCTGATCCGACTCAGGAAGAGGTGCATGGTGATCAAGCAGCTGAGCCTAGTGCTAGAAAGGATCAGGAAGCAGGTGGATCAGGAGATGGAGAGGAAGCTGGTGGCGGAGAGGTAGAAGATGAGGAAGGGCAAGAGGCAGAAGGAGGAGGTAGACCTGGATTTGATACACCTGGAGGCCTAGGAGACATGGGAGAAACTGAGCCTGAGGAGCCCCCAACACCTGAGGGTTCCCCGCTGGTGAAGAGGAAACTGGTGAACCTCATTAAGAAATTCTTATTATCCCATTCATCTGCATTGTTTATTGTTAAATTTCAATCGTAAACTGTTATGTATTTATTGTATTCTTGTCTCTTGTTTTTTTTTTTTTTTTTTTTAGCTGGGTGAAGGAGGAGAGGGAGAGGAAGTGGTGGAAGAAGAACCGCCAAAAGAAGAGCCAGTCCCAGAACCAGAGAAGGCAGAGTGAGTATTAAAAACGATGCAAGTCCTACGCCCTTTCCGATTTAGTTCAGGTTCATGAAATACTGTGCTGAACCTTTCATGTCGGCTGAAATAATGAGAGGCAATAATGTCTTGTAAAATATATCAAAGTACTGAAAATGGAGAGAAAGCTGAAAAAGAAGCTGAGGCAGAGCCAGAAGAGAAAGAGGAGGAGATAGAAGAGATCAAAGTCAAAACCAAAGCCAAGAAAGAAAAGCACACGGCTGGAGATGGCTTTGAGCTCTGGAATGAATTGGAGGTGCAGAGAATCAAATTCATGGTAAGGTCTTATTTTATGTTTCAGAGTTTGGAAATTTAGAAAGTTTCTTTTTATTTATCGCCCTGCTATGAATATTTTCTTCATTTCAGAACTACTTGTCTCGCAACTTCTACAACCTGCGCTTCCTGGCTCTGTTCATCGCCTTTGCTCTTAACTTCATCCTGCTCTTTTACAAGGTAAGTACAAACAGATAAGAATTTACACTCAAACTGAATTAATTATGTCTTGATAAATCTGTCCATGTGCATGCTCTCTCTCTCTCTCTCTCTCTCTCTCTCTCTCTCTCTCTCTCTCTCTCTCAGGTGTCCAGTAGCCCCCCAGGTATGGAGTTTGAAGGCTCAGGCATGTTTGAGGGCTCTGCAATGGATGACGGCTCTGGGGGTGAACCAGAGGGTTCTGGAATGGAGGAAAATGGAGAGGAAGATGATGAAGAAGGGCCTCTCTATTACTTCCTGGAAGAGAGCACCGGTTATATGGAACCTGCAATGGCATTCTTTGGCATTTTACACACCATCATATCGTTCCTCTGCATTATTGGCTATAATTGTCTAAAGGTCAGTGAGTCACAAAATCTTTTTATACTTATACCTGGGTGTAAGTCCTCTGCATTTAATTCAGTACATGGAAATACTTTTGTATACACAACAAAGTACAACCAACCTATCCACTGTTTCACCTAAATATTTTGTAAATTTAGACTTAGTCATTTAAGGTTATTTAAAACTAACCTGCTACTAAAAAAAAAAAAAAAAGGAACGGGACGCGCAGTTGCCTATTTGTAAATTAGAGTAATTTAGACACTTCATGATGGTCTGTTTTAAAGTTTGCAAACACATTTTGCCATCAACTTGTCACTGAATGGAAAAAGGATAAATGTGCTGCCTGAGGGGGAAAAAAAATATGAACTTCACATTTTTATCGTCATATATTTTGCACATGTATGAATCAGAAGTAAAGTTCTAGTTTTTTAGAGAAAAAGATTTCCATGTAAATTTGATTTGTATTGAAATAAAATGCACATCTCTTTACCCGAGTAGCTGACAGTAACAGCATTTGACAATGAGGAGCTGAACTCTTGACTTTTGTCTTCTGTTACATTAGTACTGAAATTGATTTAGTGAGTTTTGTGCTTCTGGCTTTTATGCTTTTGGATTTTACTTAGTTGTTGTTGTTTTTTTTTTTCTTTCTAATTCTCATTATCTGAGAGATATTTTACATTAGTTTTACATTATTATTTTACATCATTTTGTTAGCATTTAAAAATTAGACCTGTAAACTATAGCATGAACAATGACATGTGTCAAAAATGCTTAATTACAAAATCCGGGAAACATCTTTAAATACTGCATGATGCAAGTTCAAGATCAAAACACAGTAGAACAGATGCTCAAGTAAGAGACAAAATTAAGCAACATAATAAGAATACAAAGTAATTCTTTCTTTGGCTATGCCCCTTTTAACCCTGGTGTTGGCACATTAGATCATTTGATTTGCAGTCTTGTGCATTTCAATCATTTTTTCCGCCAAATTCCCTTCCCTGTCAAAAATTCCTCTATTTTCTAACCCGGCTTGGGATCGGCACTACATGCAGTGGCTGGGTTGTATAGAGAGTAGGGTTAAGATTTTGCCAAAAAGACCCAACACTGGAGACCAGGCAGTGGAAGGGCTCAAAACCCTGACTCTCTCACCAGCAACTCAGAGTCTCAATCGCCTGAGCCACCACTGCCTCTACAAATCAAGAATGATAAACTACTTAATCCTACACCGTAAACAAATCTTGGTACATCAGACAGTAATCTGTGGAGTAATTTCTGTATGTATATGTGTGAGTGATCCTTAATCAGGTTGAGGGAAATGGACAGTGAGTGTGCAGACTGGACGTTATGGTTTGAGGCGGTTACTGTAGGTCTAAATGCCGTGAAGCAGTCTGAGGATCACCGATTGATCACCACAGGATTTGTGGATGACATGATAACGTAAATTATACGTACAATAAGATGACAAATTGATGTTTAGCCAGTTTGCAAGGTCTATCAAGTAGATGTTGTTTTTACTTTGTTTTGTCTGAATTTGGGTGCAACAACATATGAGTGCTTAACAGTTTACCCCACAAATTCTCTTTCTTTTTTTTATGTGGTGTAGGTTCCCTTGGTCATTTTCAAAAGAGAGAAGGAGCTGGCTCGTAAGCTGGAGTTTGATGGTCTTTATGTGACGGAACAGCCAGAAGATGATGACATCAAGGGCCAGTGGGACAGACTGGTTCTAAATACACCGTACGATACGGGTTTCTTTATCATTATGTGGACCTGCACATGTGCTATGCTAACAGAATTTATTAAGAAGAGAAGAAGATAATAAGCCTTAAATATTAATAGTAATAACACTGGACATGAAATGTATTCATTATATGGCATTTCAAAATGATCTTTTTTTTTTTTTTTTTTTTTCCTCATACAGAACCTTCCCAAACAACTACTGGGATAAGTTTGTAAAGAGAAAGGTGAGTTGTATTCGTCCATACTCTGCTCATTTTGTTCATAACTGCTCTCATTAATTGATTTGCCAGAAAAACTACAACAATAATTACACATTAACGCTACACAAGTTTTTTACACATTTCACACACATTCACACAATTTTGTGCGATGGCAGGTGTTAGAGAAGTACGGGGATATCTATGGCAGAGAGAGGATTGCTGAGCTGCTGGGAATGGACTTGGCGTCACTGGATGTCAGTGCAATGACGCATGAGAAAAAGCATAAACCTGACAACTCCATGTTCACCTGGTACAGAATCACTACACCTACAGTACTTGAAAACACAGATTTTTACTTAACTTGATGCATTAAAAATAGATTTTTTTTTTTTCATTTTCAGGCTGACCGCCATCGACATCAAGTATCAAATCTGGAAGTTTGGAGTTGTGTTCACAGATAACGTAAGTTTTGACCACATGTGTGTGTTACCATCGTTCTGGCTGAATTCACCTCAATCCACTAACTTGGATTGAATCTTATTCCAGACTTTCCTTTACCTGGTGTGGTACTTGGTCATGTCATTTCTCGGTCACTACAACAACTTCTTCTTCGCCTGTCACCTGCTGGACATTGCCATGGGTGTCAAAACACTGCGTACCATCCTGTCCTCTGTCACACACAATGGCAAGCAGGTACAGCAGAATTATGGTTTAAGTGGATTTTAAAAATAAACAGGGAGCTAAAAGTTTTAAAATCTTTTAAACGTGCTGGTTATAGAAGAAAGTTGTGTTTTAAGGTTCCGAAATTTGTATCGTGTCGTGTATTGTCACTAACCTCTTTTTGCCTCACCTGTTGCTATAGCAACAATTATCAATGGCAAGAATGCCATTACTAATGTTAAGGGATTTAAAATGAAAATTAATTCATTTGAATTTACAGTATAAAGTTACAGTATCGTTTTTTTTTGTTGTTGTTGTTGTTAAAGTAACTGATATTGTTTTTCCTGCTGGTATCTTTAACCTCTGTTTTTGGTGCAGCTTGTGATGACGGTGGGCTTGCTAGCTGTAGTCGTGTACCTGTACACTGTCGTGGCCTTTAACTTCTTCCGCAAGTTCTACAACATGAGCGAGGACGAGGATGAGCCAGACATGAAGTGTGATGACATGATGACTGTAAGTATCTACTGAAATTTCAGATTGATGATGATTAAGCTGTTGTATAGTTTGACACTAATTCTGTTTCCCTGTGCTGCTCAGTGCTACCTCTTCCACATGTATGTGGGAGTGAGAGCCGGTGGAGGAATAGGTGATGAGATTGAGGATCCGGCTGGAGATGAATACGAGCTGTACCGTGTGGTCTTTGACATCACTTTCTTCTTTTTCGTCATCGTCATTCTTTTGGCCATCATTCAGGGTGAGAATGGACACAGTCCCGTTTATGCACAGGAAGAGTTATTCCAGTTATATTATTACAGGGACCCATTTAACTGTAAAATTCAGTATATTACCAAAGGTTTGTTGACACCTGATTATTTTTTCCAAATTCCAAATTCCAAATTCAAATTCAAATTTTATTTGTCACACGCACCGTCATACGCAGTACGATATGCAGTGAAATGCTTAGGCGACTGCCTGTGACCTTAGAATAAAGAAATGAATATAACAGAAAGTAGAAATAGATTTAACTAAGAATAAGATAATAAAATATATGTACAGTAAAAATATACAATTTCCAATAGGAAAAATAAGAAAAATAAGAAAAATATAGAAAATAAAAAAAATGTACGAAAAATATAAGAAAATATAAGAGAATAAGAAAATAAGACTTAAATAAGAAAATAAGATTATCACACCAATGTGTTTTTTTTTTTTTTTTTTGAACATTTCATTCAAAATTTAGACCTCCCTTGTTGGAGGACTAGATTCCCATTAGAATTTGGAGCATGGCTGTGGGAATTGTGCTTATTTCGCAACTTCCTGCAACAAGAGCATTAGTGAGGTTAGGCACTGATGAGCAGTTGCCATTCCAGTTTGTCCAACCTTTGCAAACTATGCTTTTATGACCATCTAATTGTCACGGGAGCATTGTCATGCAGGAACAGTTTTAGTCCTCTTGGTTTCTGTCGAGAATCTGTAATCCTACAGCATACAAAGACATTTCATGTAATTGTTTGCTACCAAGGAAGTTTGGGGAAGAATAACATTCGCATGTGACTGACAGGCATCTTTTTGTTCACAGTTCATCACACTTCTCCAAAAATGCTCTTAATTTATTGTAAGAAGCTGAAATTATTTCTTTTTTTTGTGTGTTTTTTATTACTATTAGGATTATTAAAAGCATTCAAGTGAATGTAAACTTTAACAGGACTTATATAGTATAAACTATGAATTGGTTTGAAGCACAGTTAAGTTTTTGCTCGGGCATTTATCCTAGGTTGCTCAGACCAGGTAATAAAATACCTGCACTGCTACTGTTTAATAAATCGGGTATTTTGAAAATGTAAAACTGTAAAGTAAGTATGTCATACACTGTGAACTGTAAAGCATCAGATGTACTATGATTTACTCTACATTAGTCAGTAATCTAAATTTAAAGCAAATTGTTTGTAATGTCTGTTGTAAAAGTAGAGTGCCATTGGATTATTATCCTGACTATCAACAAACCAGTATAGATGCCAGTGTTAACTACTGTATGTGTATGCGGTATAGGTCTGATCATTGACGCCTTTGGTGAACTGAGAGATCAGCAGGAGCAGGTCAGAGAGGACATGGAGGTACGTCTTTCTTTTCAACCCCTACTGTTTACAGCTACAGTTTATACATTTTGTCATAATTGTTCTTTTATACTGTATGTTATGAGGGTGAATATAATAAGTGGTACGCTAATGAATCTCTAAATGCTTATCACCGTACATGCTTAGACTAAGTGCTTCATTTGCGGAATCGGAAGCGACTACTTTGACACAACTCCGCATGGTTTCGAGACGCATACGATGGAGGAGCACAACTTAGCCAACTACATGTGAGTAAAGCAATTCTGAGGTCTATAGATGCCACTTTTGCACTCAACTGGGAGTTGGTAGTAGTTCAGGGGACCAACAGACCTTTTTAAAATCCTGCGTTTCCATTGGTCCAAGACTCAAATCATTGATAACATTCATAAGAAGTTTTACAATGGATATTTTTAGGATTTAAAACATGTATTTTTTCATTCTAAAGTTGAATCCAGATGCATTACCATGTAATAGATTAATAATAAAAAAAAAAACTGAAAAGATATGCAATGTAAGGAACCACAGTGTACCGCAGCAATGTTAATTTCTAAAATCTGATTGGTTTAAAAAAGATGCATTTTCTAGAACAGCAACTTTGACTGTATTGCCAACTACAATTCAATTCATAGGTTTATAGAGAGAGAGAGAGAGAGAGAGAGAGAGAGAGAGTACTGTACTGTACATACACTGAACAGTCATAACATTAACACTGTATAACAATAAAATTGATTATCAATATAAACTGGTGACAGGATTTATGTCTGTGGTGATCAAAGGCCAGACTGTCTGGTCTAATCCCACAGAAAAGCCAATGCAGCACAAATCAGAAACAAACATTTAACGCTGGCCAAGGGCACCACAGCCCACTACACACAGGGTCAAGCAGGCAAAAAGTTGCAAGACCACCAGTCCGACCTCCAAATTCCAAATTCCCCAGATTGGGACCCTTGCTGCAATCATAAATTTGTTGGTATATTTCTATCCATCAGAAATACACCTGAGCCCATAATTAGGGCCCAAGCACTATAAGGTGCGCAGGACCCTCTTATTTTCCTAAGGATTATTATTTTTTTATTTTTTCCACCCTTTTGGACTTTTCAGGGGTCTTAACCTGCTCAAAAACTCACAAAACTTGGCAGACAGGTTGGAATCTGCTGCCATCAGGATGCCTGAGAGTCTCGTGGCCCGGGGGCCCCCAGTGACATCACATTCAGTGACATCACATTCAGTGACATCATCATAGTGTGATGCTTTTCCTCCAGCATCTGCGGCCTATTTAACACACGTACACATCACAAATGTTAACACTCACACATAAACACATCTCACACACATGCGCGCATACACACACACACACACACACGCATGCACACACAAACACACACATACATACACATTACAAATACAGATGCGCACACGCATGTATACATAAACACACTCATCCTCATCTATATCACGCATCACAAATTTTAACACTCGCATCTCTGTCTCACACACCCACACACACTAACAAGTCACATGTCTTACACACACACATCCCACACAAAATAACACACACATCACTCATAGTAACACACAGACTCACATCCACACATTTACTCGTCACACACAGACTGACACATCAACACGTAACACACCTCTCTCCCTCACACACACACACACACACACACACATGCACTAACGCACTAACACACTCAACAAATATTTAGGGCCCAAACTGACATTAGCCCGGGTGGCGATGGCTTTCTCGCAGTCTTAACACACTCAAATAACACACAGGTTGTGCGGTGCCCCAGGGGTGGCGATGGCGCAGGGTGCTTGGGCCCGTCATCGTTGCTTGCAACTATATTGTTACTTATCATTTTTTTAGTGGAAATATCCTCCAGAACATGAAGTGGCATCTTGCTGATGTAAAAGAGATATCAGTGCTACCTTTAGGTTTCAGGATTTGTCTATACTTATACTGTATATAGATCATGTCATCATGTCATCTCTGTTTTGATCTCTGTTTTGTTTTGTCTTAAAAGGTTCTTCCTGATGTATCTAATTAATAAAGATGAAACGGAACATACTGGACAGGTTGGTGTCACACTGCATAGTTTTTTTTTTTTTTTTTTTTTTTCCCCTACTCTCTCCTTTCTTATTTTCTTTTATCTTCATTTTTCATCCCTTTAGGAATCCTATGTGTGGAAAATGTACCAGGAGCGATGCTGGGACTTCTTCCCAGCTGGTGACTGTTTCAGAAAGCAATATGAGGATCAGCTCGGCTAGTTTTGCCATGGCCAGTGCACTAGTGCGTGTGTGAGTGAATGATTGTGTATGCTTGGAAATTCAGATGGTGATGGATGCAAACTGATCTGTTTCGGTGTGGCAATTTAAGAACAAACTTGAGCACACATTCACACGCCAAGCCTTTCATTTACTCATGTTGTTGTCCGAATAAGGGAAATATGAATATGCAAAGTGTGTGTATTAGTGTTTGTGTTCGTGCGAGAGAGAACGCGATAGATAGGAAGTTGGAATTCTGAATGTAAACAACATTTCAAAAAATGCTCGAGGCTGCCATCTCTCTGTCTTGTATGTATGTTTTTTATGGATCTTAAAACATTACAGTGCCTATTCCTGAAATAACTACAATAATGGCGAGTATGGTGATACTGCTTTATAGGATGTCAGTATTGATTTTTTTTTAATAGTTTGCATAGTTTGATTAGGGGGAAAAAAATGAGATTGAATGTATATGTAATATATGATGTTTTTTCTCTGTTCTGTATGTTAAAGCCGAGGTTACGGTGTATTTACACACGTACATATTAGAGCAACAGAAACAGAGCCGTATCACTGCTTAAGTCTTGCTCTACCACTATAAAACATTAACATGTGATCCTTTGAGAGGAACCTAACCAAAGGCCTTTTCTCACTGTTCATTTCTTGACACAATTTTATATGCTCTACAAAACTTAACCCAAACTTTGTATGAATGTTTAATGAACTTTTGTGCACTGCAAAGTCTTAGGATGAGTCTTCGTTTCTGTGCCGTGTTCACTCACACAGAGTTTCTGAAACTCAGCTGTACAATGCCATCTTTACAGAAGTTTTTTTTTTTTTTTTTTTAAACCTGCATAGAACCACTGTTAACGGATAAGGAACAAATGAATGCTAGTTGAGAATGAAATTACACTGCGCCACCTGTTTTCTACTTGGATGTATAGAGTACAGCCGCCGTTCCCATCCTGTCATTTCTGTCTATGACAAGAAGAACTTTAAATACTGTAGATTTAATTAACTTATTTTAACAAAGATATATAGATGTATAAATACATATATTTTTTGTTGGAGAATTGGAATATAACAGATGTAGTCCATCATTCTGTTTTAGGTAAATATATATATTGAGTACTTTTTTTTTTTTTTTTTTGGATAATTACCAACAAAAAAAGTACTGATGATAAAGTAAATGATGGAGGGAAAAAATGATGAAATAAACATCCAGTTTGCAAACAGATATCATTTTTGATTTTGCCAAAACACTTCTGGTCTTACTTTTAAGTCAATTTCATATATATATATTTTTTTTTCCATATTAACCAAATAAATGATATTAGATCTCTATTATTTGTGTTTTAAAAGTAATCCACGGAAAACACAGACACACACACAAACACACAAATAGAAACACACTTACTTTCCATGTCTGCGGGGAGAGTGAAAGGGTGTGGAATGTGTAAAGAATAGAGATTTCTTTTCTTTAAATCTCACTGTGTTTCAATAAAATAATATTTTAGGAGCACTTCTGATTCACTCTGTATTTTTTTCATCAAAAAAAAAAAAAGTTATGTCACTGATTCTTGATGTTCAACATCTCTGTTAAAGGAATTAATAAATACACTGAAGAAAAAAACAAAGTCAGGGCAATGGAAATAATCGTTACATAATATTATGTAACATACTGTATAAATGCATATCAGTTAAACAGCCATTCATTTTTAATAAGCTTTCCAAACAAACTCTCAGTTTCTTGGAAATAAGACGTCTGGAGGGTGAGACAGTTTTTTTTGTGTGGTACAAGGCCAAACCATTAATTAATTTCCATGTGATTTAAGATGTGCAGAAATCTTAGACAGGTGATGTAATTGGTATAAAAAGTTGAAAATCTGTTTTTAATTTATGTATTGATCTCTTGATCGACTATGCCATCCTGGAAATTTCACCCAAGGAATGATTTACCTCAAGGCCAATACCCATTAACAGAGATGGCAAGTAATGTTGTACAACTCCTTCATTAATAAACTGTATTTTTTGTGCATACTGAGGATTTTCCATAGGCAATACTTTTTTACTTCTACTAACTGTGTTTCATAAAAAAAAACCTGTACTTTGACTCCCTCCATTTTAAATAGAGACTAGTTACGTTTCAGCTGACAATCATATATAAACATAAGCATTTACACTGTCACTCACACCAGATCACAACTGAGCAACATCCCAGATAGACTGTAGTAAAGTTTCAGGACTAATAACTCACAAACGAAACAACGATACAAAAACTAATGAAGCTTCATTATAATTATAGTAAGGTATAGAACAAGCTACACACTGGACATACTGTACTTTCCTGTAAACAAGCCATCTTCTGGGTTGGGATAAATAATGGTGCTCTCTATGTGAAGGCGTTTGTGAGAAGACCAGGTAGGGACTGTTTATAAAAGTACTGTATATACACGGAAGTAATACTATAAAAATATTTTTTATAAAGTCCACCAGAATCCCAAAACTCTGGTCTCCAGGTTTATGTACTACAATATAGTTTGGAGGAGAAAAAAATGCTTCTGTAGTAATTTATAGAAAGCCCTTGTTTATCTGGAGGCCCTTGATGATGTATCATGATCTAAATAAAAATGACCCTTTTGCATAAGACCTCGATTTGTTTCTGTGTATCTGTGATGCCAACCGGTGCATAAACCAGTTACACTAACAAGCTAACATGCTGAGCAGACGAGTCATGAATTTTTATGCATTTGATGTGTGTTTCATGCTAATAACAATGAACCCATTGTAGCAGGATGGGAGCTGTGGTCTCGTCTATGTTGGATGGGAGCCTTATTCACAACAGGTTGCGCTGTAATTGCTTTACATGTACTGCCACACCATCGGATGGAAGACTTCCTGATCACCTGAGACATCATTCCAGACGCTGCACAATCCGCTTGCGTGTGGGTTGTTATGCTGTATACTGTAGGTAGGGGAAAAAGTCTTTTCTCTCATGTCTTTTAGTTGTGTACCTGAATTTGGCACAGGTAAGAGTTCTCCTCGCAATCTCTTAGCTATGCTTATGGGCAGCGGCACTCACTTAAATTGGTCTTTAGGTTTCCTTTAGCCTCTATAACAGCGAGGTCCTCCATCAGCCCTCTCTTGTGTAGGGCCGCTTTCATCTCCGGTATGGATGCTCTTTCCGATTTACTAGTGATGCCTGCTGGAAATGGTTGTCATTGAAACTGGTTTGTGGGTTTCCTCTGGATTCCTCAGTAGTGAAATCTCTTCCTATCGACTCTCCGTCACATAGAGCGCATTCCTTTTGCTGCATGCCCAAATTCCGGTTTCGTTTCCGGTATCAACGCTGCAGGCTATGTTGGTGTATTTGCAACTACTTTTATTATTGCCTTACGTAACTTTTGAACTTCTGCGTTGTGTATGATTGTGAGAAAATAAACCGGCGGATTCCGAGCCGACCCTCTTCACCTCGCCTCACATTATTTAATCATATTGTATTATTATTGCATTATTACCGAATAACCTGTATTATATATGGTACACATTATCAACTAGCTGGCTAAACTACTGAAATATGATTATAGTGCTTCCTCCCATTCATATACAATAATTAAGGTCAATTAAAAATACTGTTTATAAGTAACTCCATCAGGCAGATATCCAGGCGAATCTATAAATATAAAAATCGATGAATATAAAGTTTAAATAATTGTATTTATATAAAATCTAGAAATATAAAAACTTAATTCCATGTTAAAGTTTGATGCAGACAAGTTGCTTTGTTGTTTTTTCTTGTCATTTGTGACGTCATCTATGTAATTTGGCCGAGTGTGTGCAAATCCTCTCTCTGCCATGTTTAAACTCAGCCTTTTTTTCTGAGTAATAATCGTGAATTGAGTAACTCTGTCCTGTTCACACAATGTACAATGCTGCATTTCCGATTTACTAGTGATGCCTGCTGGAAATGGTTGTCATTGAAACTGGATTGTGGGTTTCCTCTGGATTCCTCAGTAGTGAACTCTCTTCCTATCGACTCTCCGTCACATAGAGCGCATTCCTTTGCTGCACGCCCAAATTCCGGTTTCGTTCATGTGTGAAAGTGAGCAGTCATGCTACATGGCATGTTTACTCAAGGAGTGTATATTTTTTTAAGTGTATTTAGATGCAAATGCCATCTTACAAATGAAAAAAAAAAATCGTACATTAACTCACAATGATATATTACAATGAACTAATTGCTCATAGTTTCCACTAACCTTTCGAACCACAACTGATTTATGTACTGTGCAGTACATGACTGCAATGAAACCTTTGCCCTACCCATACGAAACTGACTAATTTCCCCAGGTGCTCAGCTTTGCCTGCTTGTCATCCCACCCCTTAGTCATGGATTTAAAAGTGAGTGACTGACTTTCCTGTTTCAGTGTGCCAGGCAGCACTTCTTTCCTCCCTTCGAGATACAGTTGACATCTAGGAAACATGGCTTTTGTGGCACCACCAGGCTACCAGCCTATTTATAATCCAGTGAGTAAATATTTACTGTCTATCTTACAGTAGTAATGTTATTATTTACTGTAGTTTTAGCAGACTGTGTGTGTGTGTGTGTGTGTGTGTGTGTGTGTGTGTGTGTGTGTGTGTGTGTGTGTGTGTGTGTGTGTGTGTGTGTGTGTGTGTGTGTGTGTGTCATTTAGTGCATCCCGTACAAAGGTCCGATCTTGGGTGGCTTAAGACCAGGAATGTCGCTGTACATCCAGGGAAAGATTCTTCATCACGTTAGAAGGTACAGTAAGAATTCTAGGGAGATGATGATAACATGTTTGCAAATGTTTTATGAAGTATATGCCACAATATGTCACCCAGTCATGGAAACCACACAGGAAAAAAAAAACCCACAAGATTACTAGTCAGTCTGTGTATTTAAAGGTGTTTCAGTTTGTTTTTCATATCACAATGAAAGCGTGACATTGGTAATAATCAAACATATCAAACACAAGGAACCTACCAAGCTCACATTAATACATTATAACCGATAAGCCATTTTTGTTTCATCACCATTTCTATAAGCTTCGTTACTGAATGGCCTGTTACACAAGAATGGAGTATTAATCACTTCATCATTATTTATGTTTGATGGAATTAAATAATTCTAGCCGTATACGTCACACCTAACAGGTTTCATGTGAATCTGCTATGTGGTGAATTTGATGGATGCGATATTGCGTTGCACATAAACCCTCATTTTTGGGAAAAAGTCGTCTTCAACACTTTCCAGAATGGCATGTGGGAAGGAGAGGAAAAAGTCCATCAAATGCCGTTCCAAAAGGGAGAGCATTTCGAGATGGTTATTGTTGTCAGCATGGAGGGCTATCAGGTATGTTCATAAACTTTGCCATTCTTAAATATCTGATAAGGTAGATGCTATGAAAGGGACAATCATTAGTTCTAGTCGACCTACATTTTTTATTTTTTTATTATTATTTTTTTTTATTTTATTGACAGCCTTGAAGCATTGTGTGGTTAAACTGACAATTAATCGATCATCAATTGGTTTCCTCAAACCTATGATAAATTATGGAATGGTTACCAACTCCCATTACTAGTAGATGCTATTATTTAGTCAGGGTTTATATGTTCTACTAAAATAACCAGAAATATGTATGTAAAAGCTTATAAACATGCTGTCATTAATATACAGGTGAACGTGAATGGGCGGGAGTTCTATTTCTTTAATCACAGAATACCTTTGGAACGGGTGTGTGTCTTGGAAATTGGTGGAGAAATGTCCATTGAAAGTATCAACATTATTGGGGTAAGTATGTACTTTTTTTTTTCTTCTTCTTCTTCTTCTTCTGATTGATTGTGTTTCTAAATGTTTAACTTGACCAAAGCTGCTACAGTTACATAATTAACTTTATTTATTTTATTATAATTTTTTTTTTTTTAGGGCATGCAGGGTATGGGGGTAAGTTTGGTTTGCTTTTTTTTTTTTTTTTAAGGCTTTTGAACTTGGGATTATGTAAATTTTATAAAGTTATATTCATAATACGAAACTGGGGAGGAGACTTGACCATGAAGCACAGCTAAAAAAAAACAAAGCACTTTTAAAAGTGGTTTGTCACAGAACAGGTTTGCCGAGGGAAAAAGCCACAACATGTATCCTAACGTACACTACAGGGTATTACTACATATTTTTGCCTATAGACATTATTGCTTCAGAATCTCATTCTATATAAACAGAACAGATAAATGTACATACTGTAAAGTGTGGGAGTGCATGGTAGTGCAAATAATAGTAATGTCCATCCTTATGAACAGTATGACAATTTATGTTACATAGTAGATGAACAGTCATGTGTGAAAGTTATTAGTCACCGAATAAAAACAGCAACATCTGCATTAGGATAAACTTAATGACGTACAGTACTTGATATTGAATAAATGCAACAAGCTAGAAGGGTATGAAAATGTTTCTGTTTTTCTGCCTACACAGGGAGGATGGCCAGGTGGCATGACAGGTGGAATGGGAGGTGGCATGGCAGGTGGCATGGGAGGTGGCATGGCAGGTGGCATGGGAGGTGGCATGGCAGGTGGCATGGCAGGTGGCATGGCAGGTGGCATGGGAGGCGGCATTGTCATTGAGGTGAGTGCATGAATTAATTAATTAATTAATGGCCTAAGTCTGAGTTCATAATTTAAATCATGGAGATGTTATAAATGTATACTAATCGGCTTACCTGCTGCAGGGAGGTTATCCTGGAGGTATCGCTGATGTAAGTCTTTCTTTTCTGTTACCCTTAAAATCAACATGACTATATCTGCAAAATGTACTATCATTATTCATTTTCTGTTTTTGTATATTAAATTGAAAGTAATCATTATCTATACTAGTTTAACAAAAATCAATGTAAGTAAGTTTAACTAATCATTATTTTCTATAGAATGTCCAGGCAAGATTCACCCCTGTTTTTGGGTTATTTTCCAAAAAAAAAAAAAAAAGCAAAAATTATAATGTCTGCATGACATGAAGATTTTCTTACCATTCCCATTATTATTATTATAAGTAAAAAAAAAACCTTCCTAGAAACTGCAAATACAACAAACTGCATATGCATACATACAAACTGATTAATAATAATTAGTTAATCTAAAGGAAACATGGTGTAAGAGATATGTTTGCACTGTAACACCCCCACTCACGCGCACACAAACATTTAAATTAAAAAAAGAAAAAAAAGTCTAATCCCTGAAAATATTGAGCAAACATGGTCGTAGTTAGTTTCTGGAAATGGGTTGTAGTTTTGCTGGAAATCACCACAAGCTTCATTCTTTTTTGCTGTATAGGAAAATATACATTCTCCACTGCTGAAATATTTTAATGCTGTAACTATTAAATACAGTTATGTATAAAAGTTAGTGCCCTAACTTTAATTTTACTTTTAATTTACTTTTTTTGTGTAAAAATATGATGATTAACTTGGGCAAATATACCTTCAGAGGGATAACATTTATATATTTTTTTCACATAATGTGTCGTAAAAATTAGGTTAAAAAGAATAAAATACACAGGCAATACTAAGTACCGCCTCACTGCTACCGCCATGTAATGCTCAGAAAAATACAAAACTACATCTCAAACCTTACATTTAACTGAGCCTGTTAAAGTCCATGACAGCAAAATTAGAAGAAGACTGAACAAGTACAGTATAGGGAGAAAACCTCTCCTGTCTCAAAAAGGAACATGGAAGCATGCCTGAGATTTACAAAACTGCATCTGAAAAAAATAAAATAAAATAAAAAAAACACAAGCTCCTGGAACAATGTCCTATGGACAATTGAAACCATGCCCAGCATTTCAGCAGAAACGTCTCATGTACACTGTTGAACACAGCAGTCGAGGGGTAATGATGTGGGCTTATTTTTGCAGCCGCAGGACCTGTTTTTTTTTTTGCAGTCATTGAGTCGACCATGAACTCCCCAGGATACCAGAGTTTTCTATAGGCATATGTGAGACCATTTGGTGGACAGCTAAAGCTTAGTTGAAATTGGGTCATCCAATAAGACAATGATCTGAAGCACACCAGTAAATCTACATCAGAATGGCTAAAACATTTAAAGGTTCTGAAATTGCCTAGTCAAAGTTCAGACCTCAACCCATTTAAAATTCTGTAGCAGGACCTTAACAGAACTGTGTATGGGCAAATGCCCCAAAACCTCAATAAACTAAAGCAATGTTGTAAAGAACAATGGACCAAAACTGATTACTTCATGTTACTGATGCTAAAGGTGAATCTACAAGCTATTGAATCAGGGGGTTACTTACTATTGCCCACATGATTTTTTTTCTTTTTTTGTGTTATTTTAAAAATAAATAAACAATGGCACAGTAAAAAAACATTATATCTTAACATTAACAATAACATTAACTTGCATTATTATGTTTTTACAAAATAAATAATAATAATAATAATAATAATTAAAAGAGGGGGCACTAATGAATGGTCCAATTTAAAAAATTTTCATCCCTGACAGGGGTAGTGAGGATTAATGCATGCTCACGATGATAAACAAAATAGTTTTTTGTTCTTGCTATTTGAGTAATTTATGTATTTATTTTTCTTTTATCCTTCTAGATTTGGTTCTAGTAATATTTAAGCATGAGTGAACCCCCAAAATACTTAACATATTGTGCTTGCAGGGAGGCTATCCAGGAGGTGGAATGGGTAGCATGATGGTAAGAAGCTGTGTGTGTGTGTGTGTGTGTGTGTGTGTGTGTGTGTGTGTGTGTGTGTGTGTGTGTGTGTGTGTGTGTGTGTGTGTGTGTGTGTGTGTGTGTGTGTGTGTGTGTGTGTGTGTGTTTGTGTGTGCAAGCCATGGTGTTTATGATGAGTTAATATTTGTTTATAACATTAATCCGTAAATTATACGACAGTGCTGTTAATTTCTTGAATTGGATTGGTCAGAATTGCTTCAGAATGTGGTCTTACTGGAAAACAAACCATCTTATGGTTGCTTGATTCTCCCAGACCCGTTGATTCAAGAAATCACTTACTTGTCTGACTAAGTGAAAAATGTTAATATCTCATAAAGCAGCATCATGTTGCAGTCTAAAAAAAATTCTGGAAAGATGAGAAACCGTGTAATTAATGTGCATCAGCCTGGAAAAGCCTTTGGGACTTCAGCAAACCACAGTGAGAGCCATTATTCACAAACGGAGGAAACCTGGAACAGCGGTGAACCTTCCTAGGAGTGGCCTGCCGACCAAAATTACTCCAAGAGCAGAACAACAACTCCTCCAGGAGCTCATAATGACCTCTAAAGAACTGCAGGCCACAACTGCCTCAGTTAGGGTCAGTGTTGATGATTCAACACTAAGAAAGAGACTTGGGAGAGTTCCAAGGCATAATCCACTGCTGACCAAAAAGAACACAAAGGCTTGTCTCATATTTGCCAGAAATATCTTTCTTATCCTTAAGACTTTATGGAAATTATACCGTGTATTGATGAAACAATAGTAGAACTTTTTGGATAGTGTGCATCCCGTTACACCATTAAAAATTAAGATGGCCTAGTCAAAGTTTGGACTTAAATCCTATTGAGATTCTATGGATTGCCTTATTCTTCAATGTGGCTGAAGGCAGTACAGTATTTATACTGTATGAA
This sequence comes from Clarias macrocephalus, assembly GCA_011419295.1. Taxonomy (NCBI): domain Eukaryota; kingdom Metazoa; phylum Chordata; class Actinopteri; order Siluriformes; family Clariidae; genus Clarias; species Clarias macrocephalus. Next base: position 89,257 of record JAAGKR010002346.1, read on the forward strand.
TAGTAACTCAGTCAAACTTAAATATTTTGATATTTTGATATATTGGATTTTTGATTTTCATTAACTGTAAGCCATGATCATTGAAATTAAAACAAAGACTTGAAACATTTCACTTTGCATCTAATGAATGTTGGTCTATATGAGAGTCTTATATATTAAATTAAGTTAGACAAAAAGAAATGTTATTCCATTCTTTCGAATATGTATTTTTTTTATTTTTGCTTTTTTTAGGGAGGTTATCCAGGACCTGGATTTCAGGTAAGCTGAGATTTTTATGAATGTTTATCTGTGTATATGCATGAAATGGATGCATTAAATGATGTATTAATTGATTGTCAAAACAGACACTCAGTACTTGTCTTAATATATTTGTAATCATTTCAAAAATGTGTTTCTTGAAGGGAGGAAGCATGGGGTTTCCAGGAGCAAATCTGCCAGTAAGTACAGAGGAAATATGCATTAGAGGATCTGACTATTATGCGCATATATTATCATATCATGATTTTGTACATACTCTACCCAGCCAAAAAAATAAAAACACTCTAATATTCCATGAAACTACCTTTTACTTTTATTATGGCTATAACATGCTTTTTGATAATCTTCTGCAACGTCACAACATTTATTTCTCTCCAAGATCTTGTACTAATGATGGAAGAGTCGGACTGCTGCATAAAGCCTTTCACTAAGCATTTAATCTTTCTTTTTTTCTCCCAATAACATATCTTCCTTGAAGATGACGGTTCACCACTATCCTTCCAGGTTTTAATAATGTGTATTTCAGTTCTTAACCGGATTTTAGTAGTTTCAACAATCAAGTTGTTTTCTTTGCTTGGTGCAGGCCAATAATCTGAGCCTTCTGAAACAGAGTAGCATCCTTGCCATGACCACAAGATGTAGCTTCTGACATGGTTGTTTAAGAAATGAGAAACTATATTAATCACTTCAGTAATGTTGATTGAAAGGCTCGTAAATAAATAAATAAGTAAATAAATAAATAAGCACCACCTGAATTCAATTAAGCAGATATTTATTTATTTATTTATTTATTTATTTATTTATTTATCTGGTTCCAGTGTCTTAGTGGTTAGCACTGTCACCTTGCACCTCCAGGGTCCTGGTTCGAATTTCGCCTTGGTCTGTGTGCATTCTGGGTGACGACCAAAGAATATTACAGAACCCTCGCTGTCTCGTATTCTCACACCCTTCAGTAGATCTGCCAGTCAATTAACAGATGTGTGAATCTGTGTGAAAGGCGCAGCACCACAACATACTACATGTATAACACGTAACAAAAGCCAAATCTTTGTCCTTGTCAGAAATATCCATGTATGATTATTATGTTATGTATGATTTTTATTTATTCTGCAACCGAAGGATAGACTCAAGTTTGTTTTATGAAAACGTGAAACTTTACCTAAATGCTACTAGAGGTTTATTTCAGTCTTGGTTAAAAACATCACCCTGTTATTAATGCTTATATCTTTACAAGTGTGCTTCAACTCTATACTCAGTATTTAGCAGATGCTTCTACCTAAAACAACTTCCCTTTGAAATTGCTCTGATACAGTGGTACTGCAAAGTGATTCATTTTAAGCCAGTGCCAAAAGTCTTGTCTAATGGTATTTCATACTATATTTGTTTTTGCTCTTTTGCTTTCAGGTAATGGGAATGCAGCCTATCTTCAACCCTGTACGTAGGAAAGCATGGTTTTATTTTTTTGGTTTGGATAATGTTCAAGGTTGCTGCATAGTCTCATTTGTAAACCCATCTAGCATGTTTGAAACAACCGTGGAAAAAAAGCCATAAAAGGCTACAAAAGCAGACATTTTGATTGCATTCCATAACCTTCACCCAAGCCAGTTACTTAAAAAGCATTCAAAGAGAGTTCTTCATAAATTGTCTCAAAGCATACATTGTATTATGAATTCCATAAACTATTAGCCAAATTAGTGTTTTGATTAAGTAAAAATGACTCATCTGATTTAGGATTCAGAATGTGGCAAATATAAAGAATTGTCCACAACAGTCAGATCATGTTGTTAATCATGTTGAAGGACATTTATTCTTTCCAGATGAACCCTTCTCATCATAACTAGGAAGTGATAATACATGCCATTAATGCCCTTAAAAACTTTACCATGGATTTTAATTAATTATACTGTATATAGTGTGTGTGTGTGTGTGTGTGTGTGTGTGTGTGTGTGTGTGTGTGTGTGTGTGTGTGTGTGTGTGTAGTGTATATATATAAAACAGTCTTATGCAAAAGTTCAGACACCCCTTGATAAATACCAGATTTTGGTGATTTATTTTTAAAATTTAAAATATATGTTAACACAGTATCTCTTAGAAATAGAAAGCATGCACAATATTTTCAGCAAACACTGATGCATAGTTCATTCTTATACCAGAAATTGAACAAAAATAACAAATAGACATTATTATGAAAATGAAAGTTATTGATGCCCACAATGTGGGAGAAGGCTACAAGAAAATAGCAAAGTGTTGTCAGCTTGCGGTTTCCACAGTGTGAAATGTAATTAAGAGACGGCAGTTCAGGGGGAACTGTGGAGGTCAAGATGAGATCTGGAAGACCAAGAAAACTCTCGGAGACAACTGCTCGTATGCTGGTCAGAAAGACAAATCAAAACCCCCCATCTGACTGCAGGAAGATTTAGCAGACTCAGGAGTGGTGGTGCACCGTTCCACTGTGCAGCGATGCTTGCCACGACAAGACCTTCATGGAAGAATCAGCAGAAGAAAACTTTACCTACGTCCCCAAGATAAACTCGTCAGAGTTTTTCAACGTCAGAAAAATGCAACAGAACATCTACAGAAGCCTGATGCATTTTGGAAACAAGTGCTGTGGACTGATGAAGTTGATAGATCTCTTTGGCCACAAGGCATGTTTGGAGAAAAAAAAGGAGCAGCGTTTCATGAAAAGAACACCTTGCCAACTATTAAGCATGGGGGTGGATCTATCAGGCTTTGGGTTTGTGTTGCAGCCAGTGGCACAGAAAGCATTGCACGAGTGGAGGGAAGAATGGATTCCACTATACACCAGCAAATTCTGGAAGCAAACATCACACCATCTGTAAACAAGCTGAAGCTGAAAAGAGAACAGCTTCTACAACAGGACAATGATCCTAAACATACCTCGAAATCCACAATGGAATAAATACCTCAAGAGACGCAAGCTGAAGGTTTTGGAACGGCCATCACAGTCCCCTGATTTAAAAATCATTGAAAATTTGTGGGTAGACGAAAAAAGGACAACAAAAAAATATTACAGAACTAGAAGCCTTTTGCAAGGAAGAATGGGAGAAAATCCCAAGTACAAGAATTGAAAGACTTTTAGCTGGCTATAAAAAGCATTTACAAGCTGTGATATCTGCCAGAGGAGGTGGTACTAAGAACTGATTATATAGGGTGCCCAAACTTTTGCACAGTGCCTCAATAAGTTTTTCATTTTTTATCTTTGTTAAATTTATGACATAAAAAAGTAACTGTGCACCTACTGTATGTTTGCTGAAAATATTGTGCATTTTGTTCATTTCCAAGAGAGACTGTGTTAACATCTTTTCAAAAAAAAATAAATAAAATAAATCTCCAAAATCCGTTATTTATCAAGGGGTGCCTAAACTTTTGCATAAGACTGTATATGTGTTTATATGTGTGTGTGTGTGTGTGTGTGTGTGTGTGTGTGTGTGTGTGTGTGTGTGTGTGTGTGTACATACACTGTATTGTTTTACATTACGTGGGCTACATAACAAGTGTATATTAAATTTTAGCTGTTGTTTTTATGTAGGCCATTCCCTATTCAAATATGATCCCTGGTGGGATGGTATCCAGAAGGACCATTATCCTTAGAGGCTTTGTGCCATTCGGCGCGAGCAGGTACGTAGATAATTGAATTTGGTTAAAACGTGTCAGTTTTTGCCTTTATATTTCTGAATCTTAGGCCAAATATTAATGTAAATAATATTAATAATATATTAATTAGGAAGCTACAATATTAGAACTTCCTGATGGAATTTCCTTAATAATTAGTAGAAGAAATGACATGGTGAATGTAATAGACCCCTGTGTAAACTCTTCTCCAGCACATAAATGATTCTTAATGAGGTTAAAGTCTGCACCTTATTGGGGCCAAGCCATGTGTGAAAATTATATCTCATGCTCCCTAAACCACTTTTTCACAATTTAAACCAGATGAATCTTGGCATTGTCATCTTGAAATACTGTATGTCGGTGCCATCAGGAAAGAAAATTATTTGATGGAAAAACCTCATCAGTGGTGCATAACGTTGTCAAACCCAGACCTAATCAAATGAAGTATTTGGCATTAGGCATGATGGGTGCATCACTACATCAGCCTCTCCATTTCTTCTCTTTTTTTTGGCACCCATCAGTCTGGATCAGGGTAAATCTTCACTCATCAGATCACACCTTTTTTTCCGGTTCTCTATAGTCCATTCTTTACACTCCCTAGCAAATTGAAGTCCCTTTTATCTATTAACCTCATTTATTACCTAATTAAGCTCACCTGACTCTAAAGGCTACATAGCTGTTTAGTCCTGTTTCACTATTATACATAGGCATGAATTCTACTATTTGTTGTTTTGTTTTATGAGTTGATTTCACCAAATGTTTAAGGGCTCTATGATCATGATTCACCATTATCATTCTAGGTTTCAGTAATATGTGGGACAGTTCTTAAACCAATTTTAGTAGTTGCAGCAATAATTTGACCTTTCTGAAACAGAGTAACATCGTTGCCACAACTATAACTGCAGTAATTATCCACTGGAATGATTTGACCTATTTGCTTAGTTAAATTCAGGTGGTGACTTTTTATTTTGGAAATAATAACTTCTTTGGAAATTATAGACATATTTTCCTGATCACCCAAATGGAGGAGAGGCAGCATGCAAGTGCAGAAGGTCATTTGTTAAAATGTGAAGTTTGAACATTTATAAAACAACATGATGTAAACACATTAATTAATACAGGAACTATGGAACTGGGGCTAGTGCTAATGCTTATGCTAATCAACATAACATATAAACGATACACACAAACTAAACAGCAAAACAACAGTACAGGAAATGAAACAGGACAAACAGACGCAAGACAAAGAAACCAACTCGAACAAGGACGTATATACAGTACAGTCTCATCAAGTAAACAAGGTGCAAATGATGGCAATGACAGGGCTGGAGGGCAGTGTATGCTAAGTAATGCGGTCCTGGGGTGGATGTCAACATAAACGTCTCAAAACACAGGTGACAAAACACAAAAACCAAGCGATAAACTGAGCTCATATTTAATAGAATAGTTGTATGATGAGTATATTTTTGCTATACTTTGCAGATTTTGCATTAATTTTATGGTTGGAGGGTCACGAGACGTAGCTTTTCACATCAGCCCTCGCATTCGAGAGGGAGTGGTAGTCCGTAACAGCTGCATCGGCGGCCTCTGGGGTGCAGAAGAAGTAGATATCAACTTCAACCCCTTCGTAGAGGGACAGTACTTTGAGGTAATGATTCTAAAGCGAGATCTTTTTTTATTTATTCTTCTCAGTGTTGTAGTTTCGTCAATAATCAATAACTCATTTTCTTTCATTTGCATGGCCATTTACAGATCTCCATTCGCTGTGGTGAAGACAAGTTTAAGGTGTATGTCAACGGGCAGCACATGTGTAATTTCTACCACCGATTCCAGGCTTACAGTCAGATTGATATGCTGGAGGTGGAGGGAGACGTCCAGCTCTCATACATCCATTACTGAAGTTGTCTTCTCAGTGCACCTCACTGTTCCTGTGTTAGCTTTTAGCAACACCATTGTAATTGAACAACAGTGAAACCCATTTTACTATGCACAAATCAATAAATAATGCAACCTTTACATGTGGTGTGTTTAGATTAGCTAAGTTTAACTCCGTTTAACAGATACGTACATGTTGCTTTTTTATATATTTTTTAGTTACTATACTGGTGATGACAATGAAGCCAGAAATGTAGGTCAAACATCCTGGCTATTTATTACAAGCCCCTGCTACAACCTAATACATGCAAATATTAAATACTAAATAATGCACCATAACTATTAAACTTTATTATTATAATAATAATAATAATAATAATAATAATAATAATAATAATAATAATAATAATAATAATATTTTGCTATTGGTTAAAAAAAAAGAACTATTGTGGCTCAGCACTGACTTCCCTACTACTAGCTGTAATCTATACCTACCCATTAAATCACTGCAGGACTTTTCAGATATGGGATGTGTAACATTTCGAGCTTCCTCATTTCATTTCATCATTCTGTCATTCAGTCATACCTCAATTTAATGTAACTCTTCGTTATGACTTCATTTAGACATATTTCTACATATCAATGTTTAGCATCCTCAAGACATTTGCTCAGCTGGTATCTTTAATCTATCTATATTATCTATCTATATTTAACTCAAATTTGCACGATTGCCAAAGCACCACATGAATAAATAATGCTGAAAAATGCTCTCCTCTGGAGGTTGGAAAGAAATATATCCAAAAATCTGATGTTTCTTTGTGCTTCCACAGGTGTTTCCCAGTTGTTTATTCTTCAATAACTGAGTCTTATCATCCATGCTTATCAATTTACTACCTAATCTGACAGGATTTCTGTAATGAATTACTAGTCATATCCATGTTACTTTAAATTCTTCTTTGCCAATACTATTTATGACAGGGTTTCTAAGTGATCTTCTAAATTGCTCATATTCCATAACATAATGGTTTAATTTAAACACAGCATACACCAGGAGCATAGAATTCACATGTAGCTCTGAAACTGATAGAAGCAAAAACAGTCACCAAATCATTTCCTGGCGTGTGAAGCTCTTTGTTCTGTCTAAAAACTTGAGCTGTGGATCCTATAATAGAAATGAGGAAACCCAGCAGAACATTACAGGTGTATACAGAAAGTGTTCAGCTGCATTCAGTGGTTTCAACCAATTAACATTTAGAAGAAAGTTGGTATCTAGAAGCAAATGCATGATGTGAAATATTTCACCTAAAATCACCTGATTTGGTGTGTGGGTAAATATATTATTGACACTAATTAAAAGGGGATAAAATGTGGGATTTGGCAGGTGGTGGAACCCTAAAACCCAGTGTACTGGTGCAGTGGTTTGTGACTGTCTGCCATTCCATTGTTGGACAGCAGAGGGTAAGATACTCACTGGGTGAAAACATACTCTTCTAATTATTTTACATTCACTCACTCACTCA
>JAAGKR010002347.1:401-48866 GCA_011419295.1 Clarias macrocephalus
TACACACACAAGCGCACACATATATACACACAAGCGCACACATATATACACACAAGCGCACACATATATACACACAAGCGCACACATATATACACACAAGCGCACACATATATACACACAAGCGCACACATATATACACACAAGCGCACACATATATACACACAAGCACACACATATATACACACAAGCACACATTAGGAATTAATATGTCCATGACCAGATGGAGAGCAAGTGCACATTATCTGATGAGTCATTCGCCCTCTCAGAAAGTGGGTGCGGAGGAAGCTTTGGCCACCAAGGGCTCTGAAATAAATCCGTGGTAAACTGACAACCTTAAACAATGACTCATATTACTTTAGAAAGCCCAGGATCTGAATGCAGTCAGTCTGCAGCCTTGATGTCTTTAAAATGGCAAAAAATATCAGTAGCAAAAGCTAGAAACCAAAATTTGCTCTCATCACACATTTCTATTTAAAAAAAAAAAAAAAAAAAAAAATCTGTTTTAACACGAGGAGGTGATGTATGTGCTGAAGCTCAAAATAACGCGGGGACAGCAACCACGTAGGAGGAGAGATTAACAACAACAAAAAAAAAAGCCCATTCTGTGCTGATGATGTCATTGCTCTTTAATGTTTCCCTTCATAAAATATTGACACAATGAGCCTGCAATTATATTCTAGCAAACAGAAATAACCTGCAATTCAGAGACTGAGACTCTACAGAGAAAACCCTGCATCACATGATGATCGCAATTAACTGAACAATCGCATGCAGTATACTAAAAAGGGCTTGTGCTCCGAGTGAGCGAACGATAACACTGCGCTCAGGAGATTAAATGGCCACAAGCAGTGAGGAAAGGGTGCATGCTTCCTGTGGTTTTCTACAAAAGTCAGAATGAAATTTGCCATTAGGTTAACCACAAACAAAAACAAAAAGGCATACACTGTGGTCTAAGCATCTGAAACTGCACTGACAATCTGGGATTTAATTTTTTTTTCTTATTTAAAACAGGAAATAAAAAAGGGCTTATAAATGTTAGAATATTTAAAATAAAGAAAGTACATGTTCAACATTTTGAATATTTAATCTTTAAGACACACACATACACACACACACACACACACACACACACACACACACACACACACACACACGGAATTAATATGTCCATGACCAGATGGAGAGCAAGTGCACATCTTCCTTATTTTTAAACTTTACAAATGAAGCATGGGCTAAGAGAAGACGTTGTTGGATTTGATTGACAAATGGATCGTACATTGATCGGCCACAACATTACAAAGCAAAACATTATGCCCAGTATTGTGTAATGTTCTCTTTTTGCCGCCTGGACAGCTTTGGGGGTGTGCTGTGGTGTCTGGCACCAGGTGGTTCGCAGTGGATCCTTTGGGTATTGCGGGGTAGGGCCTCCATGGACTGGACTTGCTTGTCTGATGCATCCAATGATGCTCAACTAGATTGCATTCTAGGGAGTTTTGAGGCCGGGTTAATGTTATGGTCTTGTACAAATTCTGTAAGAATAGTCTGACTGCAAGATGTCATTAGGGTGAAATGGGGGAGAACCAAATACTGAGAAATTCATTCATGTAAATATTTTTTTTTATTCTCATTTCCCCTCAAATTGTTGTTGTAATATAATCTTTAAGGAAATTGTTGTACAACCTTTTTTAAAAATGAAATTAGAAGTATTCTCACAAGTGCTCTCTAACCCCACAGTAAATAAACCATAAACACAGAATTGTGTTTGTGAAGTCCTGTATCTTGCTCTACCATCAATGATGAGTAGAAGATAGTGGCAATCAAATGATATAGGCAAGGAAATGACCAAGAGATGAATGATGCAATTCAAACCAAAGGGAAACTACCAGAATGCTGCTAGGGAAAAATAACCAAACAAATAAAAATGGAGATGAGGAATTCCAGTTATGCATCACAAGTCATAACTGGGAAAAAAATATTCAAATTTTTAAATATTGTACATTTGCTTCTGTGGTGGTGAAAAGCCACAGTTCCTCTATAATCCTACAGGTTGTGCGTCAAAACTATTTATATATTGGCAGGCAGGAAAGCACCCCGATTGGTAAAAAATTAATTGCTTAACATGTTTAGAAATAACAAATATGGCGGATGATGTACCATTAGTCCATGGGCAACGGAGTTATGCTAAAGATGAGTATTGTGGTAATAAGAATAACCTAAACATGTTACTAGCAGCCAACAACAGATGCTGGAACAAGTTAAACAACATTCCTAGCAGCTCAGATAAAACGAGGCAGATCATAATGTCAAAATATTGCAATAAGAAATGGCCTCCACTTAATTACTCATGCTCAATTCAGTTGTGCAGCTGCTGAATAAAACATTCAAGATATATGACTCAACTTTTTTTGAACAAGGTTCAAGTTTTTTTTTAATTAACAAAATTTAAAAAACTAACAAAAAACAGATTTTATATCAAATGAGGATTTTATAAATAGTGCAGTACATAAAGAATCGCAATACAAACTGAATCAGCACGTAGGTATCGTGATATCGCATGGGGTCATCCCTGGTGATTCCCATCTCTAATAAACATACAGTAAATACTGACTTACTTATGGGGGGAAAAAAATTGTTCCCACATTAAAATAGCTGTCTGTCTGTGGGAATGTTCAGTTATAAGATGTTCACAAGCAATGACATCACCAAAAACTGACCTCCCCGGTTCAGTAAATGTCAGCTATGCACATCAAAAGCAAATGTGCTGACAGTCAGAGAGACAAAACATAAACTAATTATACAACTCTCAAAACAGTTAGGAGGACACTGTACAGACGAAGCAGATATCCTTTTCAGTGTTTCCCACACAAAGAATACAAGCATACTGTTGGCCACCCAAGTATATTTGCCCACCCTCTGTAAAAATCTGTTCGGGAGAAAGTTGATATCAGAGATCAATTAACTAGTAGTGGACAGTTCCCTCTCAAACTACCACTACTGTACCTGTTCATTCTGCTCCGCAAGAGTGGTGTACTGAGAGGCAGTACCACCTGCCACGTAAAATGTATCTATTTTTTTTTACGCAGCACGTGAAAAAATACTAAGGGTGTACTGATTATCTTCAGAGAAACGGTTTCAAACAAGCTCTTCTTTCAAAAACCCAGGAAGATTAACCCTTAAACTTCAAGCAGGTCGAATCTGTGCTGGCAACATAGTGTTAGTCAATGACATTTTTAAAAAATAATAATAATAAATAAAACAGTGTTGACAAGAGAGGATTCAGAATCTGGGATTGAGAATCTGGGTTTCGGATATGACATGTAGAACCAAAGTTATTACTCCTTTTAAAATGTGTAAATTTTACTACTACCAGAACATGGGAATGACATCGCAAAAATGTAAAACTTACAAAATGAGCATAATAATAATAATAATAATGTCTGAATCTGTGCTATTAATTTGCTTTGCCCATGTTACCCTTTTATTTTGCTCAGTATGTTTATCACGTTCAAATGAAATATAATTCTGTTTTTCATATCGCCTAGGTTGTGCTGAGAAAAAGGTGGTCACTCTATGTTGCACAATCCTGATTCATTTATTTATTTAAGTATCTTACTCTTCACATATGGGTAGATGGAGGGAAGGGTAGGTTGGATATCTGAAATGTGAGATTAACAGAAGTATTAAATATACCAAAATATTGCGTTAAAGGTCATAGGTGTTTGTTGTATGTACTGGCAGGTAATACTGGCCCATTCGGCTGGCTACCACTGCAAGTTTATTGACTTGTGTCTTCAATGATTTAAAAATTATTCATATTGCTCAGAGTTCAATGGTCAAGATGAACTCGTGTGTCTCATGCACACAAACAAATCCAAGCCCAGATGATTGGTGCTGCTTGTACGACACAGTGATTAGTCCTAGCCAGGGTCTGGGTAGTGTCTCTGAGAAATCCCTGAAGAAACCTAGAAAAAGGAATCTGTCTTTGCAGTGTCTCGGTTTCAGCCAGTCAAGTAGAAGAGATTATAAATTAAAGGTGTTTTGGTAAATGCAGGCAGCTAAGTGATTAACCTATCAAAGTTATCTCCTGCTGTAATCAGGAAGTAAAAACCAAAAGATCACAAGTTTCAGAGCTGCAAGGTTTGGTTGCTTTAGTTTTAGAGGAAGAGACATACCAAAACAGCATGCTCGCCATATAGCAACTGTTGAATAGAATATCATTTACTTTGCATAAAAGCACAAACATTTTTATGTATTTGATAGATTAGAATAGATACTTATACTTATATTAATCCTAATAGGAAATTGCACTGTTACCGCAGCCAGATCACTAACATACAATATATATTACGAATTATTATATATATATATATGGTTCTTTGTAACGAGAGCAGGGAACAGGTGGAGGAAAATCTAAAGGAAGACCAAAGAGGAGATTTATGGATGCAATGAGAGAGGACATGAAGTTAGTTGGTGTGAGAGAAGTAGATGCAGAAGATAGGGTTAGAGGGAAGCAGATGATTCACTGTGGCGACCCCCGAAAGGGAACAGCGAAAACTGCTTTGCAGAAAAATATGTACTATGTAAGCAAGCTCTTTATCTTTGAGGAAGAAAAAAAATCCAGGTGTTAAAACTCACTGCATGTGGGTGCTATTACACTCACTTTCCCAAAGGGGTGGCAATAATTTTCTACATTTTCCCAAGACTGCTGTGGATATTTTCAGTGCTTTTAAATCAATTACACAAAAAGTATTAATAGTTTTAATTAAATATTAAAAAGACAGGCTTACCTGTACCACCTCGATGCCTCTTTTCCTAAACGAGAGAGGAAAAAAAACAGCAGACATTACAACACAATCCTTCATATATTCCATCAAACTACAATCTTTCATATTTAAAGGCATCTTTTTAAAACAAAAATTAACACAAAAAACAGACATAAAATATAGCTGCATCTATAGTTAACCCTAAATGCAGCCTTATAACAAGCTCTCTCAATTAAAAATACTGGTACAGACCTACAAAAGAAAGCTATACAGCAACACCAGGAGCGTTCACATAGTACTGTTTTTAGGACATAGTACTTTTTTTAATCCCCTTAAAAAGTGCATAGCGATTCATTCCACAAGTCGAGTTCACTTTTCCAAGTGTCATTCATCAAGAACAGCCCTCGTGTCCTACATTTAATCTTGGAATATTTTTCACCGCTTGCTTTTTAATATAAAGACAATTAATATCCAAATGTCTGTTACCTAGCAACACAACAGCAAATAAAAAGGATGTGGGGGGGAAAAAAAAACAAAAACACAAAACCACAGGCAAGCTGACTCGTGTGCCAGCCGCTACTGTGACGCATGAATCCTACGTGACTCTAATGTCATTTAGTGATCATGAGATGAGGTCTCCTTTGCTGGCATTACTACACTGAACTTACGTAGCCCCAAACAAAGCGAGCTGTCAGTCATGTTTCAGCATTTCAACCTCATACTTTAAATTCTCTTTTTTTTTCTCTCCACGTCTCTAAAGCGTTTTCAAACTGCTGCTCTTGCTGTGAATTAAAGATCAATGTTTTCTACCCTCTTTCACATGCAAGAGTCCACAGATGTCCTTTGATTGCCTAATTTTACCCTGATTGAAAAGTGACATCCACAGTTAATTATGTTTGGCTTGTATGGGGCTGCAACAAATAATCGACTAAAATTGATGACCAAATTAGTTAGCAAAGAAGTGAATTGTAGGTTAGTTGGTGCCGGCAAAAGCCTCATGACCAAACATCTACAAAATATAAGAGAGAATCTCATTCCTAATCAGACTGAAGAAGCTACTTGGAGGTTTAGTCGACCTAACAAGAACAAGTCCAGCTGACATGCTCCAACTCCCAAATAATCTCTCCTGAATGACTGAATCTTTTCTAACTCGACCAAAAATAAAAAGCCGCCAGCATCAATAAAAACAAGGATGTCTGGCGGGGGTGTGGTCAAGCGCACACCTGAGGAGAACGAGGCTAATTAGTGTCTGTGTGGTGCTGTGAGCTGACATTTTATTTTCAGGTCTCCCCAGAACATACGCATGTCCATACACACACACGCTGGTTTCTGAGCCGTGTTTTACTCTTTATTTCATGACTCGCACAAACACAATATATTACCATGTGTTTGTATTATAACACAATACAAACAAATTAGGCACATACTCGTCAGGCGTATGTTCTTTCCTGGTTACCCAACCCCTGCAACCACACATGACACCTCTTAATCTTGGTTTTCTTAATATTTCAGCTTCACTCCCATAACCGCCATCTTTAAACTTGAAGGAATTGTTCGGTTTCATTACTGCTATTTTGCTTATGCTTGGATTTAGATTATGACATGCACACAATAGGGTTGAAACGATTCCTTGAGTAAATCGATTACAAAAAATGATCGAGGCTAAATCCTCTGCCTCGAAGCTTTGTTCAATACATTTTAAAAGCTTGCGTTATGTTTTTGCGCAATAATTTGTTCACAGCACGCTTTTGACACAGCGTGCTTCCGCCAGTAAAAGCCGCCAGTAAACACCAACGAAGAAGAAGCGCTTGTGTCACCCACAAAGAGGAAGGAGACACAAACAGTTAGCTGTGTATTGATTTGAGGGAGCGTTCAGTTGCAGGCTGCAAAATGGAAGGGAGCGATAAAATTATCAGCGAGGCCGACAGAAGAAGAAAGCAGTAACAGAAATTGTCAGTGAAGGCTTATGTTATGCCTGAAATGTAGATTTTGAAACTTTTAGTTGCACAACTTTTTGGTATAATTATTTATTTTAATGTGTGCCTTAGTTTTTTTTATCCTTAAAGTCATTTGAAAAACTTTTAATTTTTGCATCCGAGAAAAGGATTTAAAATAAGAATGTATGGTGCTGTAATGCACTTAATTAATCTCAGTCAACTTTAATACCCCTCTCTCAACTACGCGGTTTCGCACGGTGGCCGGAAGTACGGTTCTTCATGATTCACCGCAAGTTTTGGCACTGCGATTACATTTCCATCTTTCTGCGCGAAAAAGTAAATATGTTTAAGCCGCCTTAAAAACATGTTTAAACATGTTTAATTTTTTTGGTGGACCTTGCAGAACTTTGCGGAACGTCGGCGGGCAGTCGCGGCGGCTCATGGTGCCCAACACCGCGTCTCACTGCGAGTCAAACCGCATAGGTGAGATAGGGGTACTGTATAAGGTATTCCTTGTATTGTGAATAATGACAATGTTTATTTTTGATAAAATGCTGTATGCATTTAAAAAATAAAAGTAGATTTTCCTAAAAGAGAACCAATTAATCTTTGTTTCTCTTATATATTTTACATTGCTGTTTAATTAAGCAAAAGTGCATTTTATCCAATTAATCGATAAAATTTTTGGTAGAATACTCGATTACTAAAATATTAGATAGCTAAAGCCCTAACACACACATACATATAGTGCATATATACACACACATACACAGTACAGACTATTGCTTTTATTCAACAAAAGTTTGGACACACCTTCTCATTCAAAGAGTTTTCTTTAGCCTTAGCAGTGGTTTCCTAGCAGATATTCTACCTTGAAGGCCTGATTCACAGAGTCTCCTCTTAACAGTTGTTCTAGAGATGTGTCTGCTGCTAGAACTCTGTGTGGCATTGACCTGCTCTCTGATCTGAGCTGCTGTTAACCTGCGATTTCTGATGCCGGTGACTCGAATGAACTTCTCCTCCGCAGCAGAGTTGACTCTTGGTCTTCCTTTCCTGGGGCGGTCCGCATGTGAGCCAGTTTCTTTGTAGCGTTAGATGGTTTTTGTGACTGCACTTGGGGACACTTTCAGAGGTTTCCCAATTTTTCAGACTGACTGACCTTCATTTCTTAAAGTAATGATGGCCACTCGTTTTTCTTTACTTAGCTGCTTTTTTTCTTGCCATAATACAAATTCAAACTCTTTGAATGAGATGGTGTGTCCAAACTTTTGGTCTGTACTGTGTGTGTGTGTGTGTGTGTGTGTGTATGTATATATATGAGAGAGAGAGAGAGAATCTAAATCTCCATTCCGCAAGCCGAGTTCATCACTATAACCAAATTTTATAAATGTTTTTATCACTATAACCAAATAACCAGCAGACGCAACTTGAAAACAAGATGAGACAGTTTCTGAGTAACTGAGCGTACTTGTATGTATCCATTTGGTAGGTTCTTTTAATCATGAACAGAGCTGTGAGCAGTTGAGAACTGTGTGAGCTCAGGAGTCTAGCAGTGGCTCTTATGCAGAACCATAAACATGTTACTATTGCCCCAAAGGTCTTCATTTATTTTATTTATTTCCCGTTGTTAGTTATTTTGCTCGTTGTTATAAGCCGCACTAATCTGTCCAACAGATATAACAATGGTTACTTAACCCTGTATAAAAATTTGCTATCAAAAAACCCAACAAGCACATATATTCCTTAATTAATATTAACCCTCCAGACTTTACATTTCCTTTTTTTTTTTTTTTAAATAAATCAGCGACTGTATTAGAGAGAAGGCACAACAAACAAACTGTGATATTGCTTTTATTCAACAGTACCATGAACACCATTTATTATCATCAGATTATGATTTATTTTTTTAACCAGTTATTTGCTTTGCCCACACATATCCTTCTGCTACTAGCAGAGCTGCCGAGTGGCAGTTAGATAATTAACAGGAATAAAAGTCGTTTTTAATGCTTATCCTTAGTATTTAGACAAAGGTGAGGGGAATAAACAATGGAGGTGGTGAACAGTCCTGTAAATCTCTCTTTCAATCTCCTAAATTTCTCTTTTAATTTCCACTTAATCTGCTTTAGAATATTAGCAATGTCACCTTCCAGGGTTAAATCCCAAATAGCATGAAACGCAAGCAATTAAATCATTATTTATCATAATTATTGTATACTTAAAATGAGCACGGCAGCAGTGACTCAAACATATCAAGAGCTGCACCACTGACATCACAGAGACATGCACCATATGGGTTAACACTCGGGATAATTTTTTAAAAGCTTTTTTTATTCTTATTCAACAAGAACAAGAACAGAACACAAGAGTCTGTGCTTGATTTAGAGAGTCATTTTTACTGTGCTGTCAGTGGAAGCATTGTGCACGCAAACCACCAAAGCCTCCTTACCAATCTATCAAACATTCAGATAACACTGAGCTAAATGTTTAATGACACCTGACATTTATCTACAGTATTTCAACTCCCTGGCTAAGTGGTCTGACTACTGAACATGATCAGCACTCATGAGGAACTCAGTTTAGTTTAGTTTTTCTATATACATAATATATATACACAATACCAGTCAAAAGTTTTGGCATACCTTCTGATTCAATGGTCTTTCTTAATTTTTTATTCTTTCTACATTGTAAAACAATGATGAAGACATTGAGATGTGTCTGCTACTTCATAAAAGCCTTTATAAGGCTCTAATCTGATGTGCTGCAAATTGATTTTTTTTAGGCTGGTAACTCTAAATGCAGCAGAATAAGTTTTGGTCTTGTTTTCCTGGGATGGTCTTAATGAGAGCCAGTTTTAACCAGGTGCTTGATGGGTTTTGCAAAAGACTGTTCTACTGTTATTGTTCTTGCAGGAGCTATTCCAGAACAAGAATAGTAAATGTCTTAAAAGAACAACTGACTGTTATTGTTGTTATTATTACTTTTGATTAATCAATTAATCGATCAATCAATCACATAATTCCATGGGTTTTAAAATCTCCAATACTGTTCTAAAATGTAGAAAATAATTCACTAAACAAAAAAACATTACAATGTATGTCCACACTTTTGACTAGTACTGTACATGTATACATATTTCAATAATGTTCTTAATATTTAAATCAATAATGCATACTGTATGAAACAGCATACAATCATGTTTACTAACACAAACATCTGAGTTAAACAACTCCACAGAAGCTCACTGGTCCTGTGTTAATCTAACTATTGTTTGTATTTCAGGACGTCACTGGGGTAAAGTATTAGACAGAGCTAATTTGAGAAGACTGGGAGATCTCAAGTGACCTTTATTCCTTCATAGCATACATACATCTATTTGTCCATCCTGCTGTGCACACACTTTTACTGCCAGCATAGCTTTAAATGATTTCAGCGGGATTTCCCCACCATCAGCTGTCTGTGACAGGAGCGCAACACATATGCACCGAGCATTCAGTATATTTAAGGTTCAGTACATTTGGTGCTTTCCTAGTTGCCCTGGCTACAGTGAACCTGTCTAAAACAGCTACGGTTTTGTGTGTGTGTGCGCGCACGTGTGAGAGAGAGAGAGATTGTATTCATCGTCACTCCACCATAAATACTTTATTACTAACTTCATCAGATGCCCTTTTCACACAAAAGGTTTCGTCAGAGCTTAGGTATAAACAAAAACCGGTTTTAAACACAATGAAGTAGCCTTGAACTTAAACAAATGACTCAAATGTTTTCCAAACTAAAACAATACATTAAATATAGGAGTGGCAGAGCATACTTAAAACAAATTGTAATTAATTTAATTATTCATTAATTATATATATATTTTTAAAAAGGACTCCCGTTATTGAACGCAGCACTGCTGTATATCACGTGCGGTGCTGCACTCCCATGCATGGTCCAAGGTGAATGGTAGTATTTTCGCTTTTATGTTAAGTTAAATGTATTAATGACGTTGGGCAATTCCTTTTTTTTTTTTTTTAATTATAATAAAATCTTGAAAACTCTTGAACCTCACCCTGTGCCTTCCTAACTACCATGTGAGGTGTAGCTTAGCTGACTACCTAGCCAAAATTAGCTATTGTTCGTCAAGGAACGTTGACAACTTTTAATAAATCCTGACCAAATGACCGAATGAAAAATCATGACTTGTTCCACACTCCCTGCCCATCCAAACCCTGTCTTCTCTATATCAGATACAATCAATACAGCAACAAGAAGTGAAAATCAGGTACAGTCATCCCAGCCGGACTCATTCAGTAATCATTATTAGATAATGCTAGCAAACATTGCTAACTACATTTTGTCTACCCACACCTGGTTGCACGGTGAAAAGGATTACATTTTGGCTGCTTAAGATTTATGATTGTTTGAAGCCCTGTCTAATGAACATAGAAACACATTTCACAGCGATGGGTTTGGGACTGATAGAACAAGAACACCATGAGAACTCCAAAACTACAAATTAAGCACTTGATCACTTTTGTCTGTGGGTCAAAGACTCACAGATATACAACTAAACACTGTAATCCAGGGTTGGACTAAAGCTCAACACACAGTGATCACATTGTTCTGATCTCTTCCCCTCTCTTTACACCCCCTCTCTCTTTCCCGCACACTCTCCTTTTCTGTTTGACTTAATCAGAGGCAATGTCTGTTCTACACATTACATAACTATTCATTCAGCTGGAGACTGATACAGTGGGACACAGCTTGCAGCGTGACACAGAGTTAGTCTCACTCACACAAATGCCCAAATGTGGGTTACACAAGCTCTTTCTCTGGCACGCAAACATAGCCAGAACCTTTTGTTTATCCAACAGTTCTGTTTGCTCAGGTTTCAGTGGCCACCAAAAAAAAAAAAAAAGAAAGAAAACTGCACGCAGTACCTTAGCACAAAACAGTCTTCACCTGGCCTTGTTTTGCTTACTCAGGTTTCCTCTGCTCTCATTCTCTAAATGCTGACTAAGACGAGTCTTCTATAGTGAACGAGCCAATCAACAGACATTACCACAGAATACACACCTGCAGATACACTACATGATGATCACATGCAGTCTAGGAAGTTATCCTACAGCTACAAGACGTTCAAAAAATGTCATGAGGCTCCAGGATAGACCTGGATCCAGTCCACTGCATCATTTCATAAAAGCCTTCATAAGGCTCTAATCTGATGTGCTGTAAATAGATTTTTTAAATTGATAAGCAACATCTGACATTGCTATTTTAATCAGATAATCAATGTTTTAATGTTATGGCCAATCAGTGTATATCACAGCATGCTAATGCATACTTCATACTACATACTGCTAGCCTTGGTTACTAATACTAAACCTAGTCTTTCTTAAAGAAGATTGCTGAGTTGTATTACATGCACAGCCCATTTAAACTCCTCCTACAAATTTTCAATTAAGTTAAAGTTAACAGACTGAGACATTTCAAAAACTTCAGCTTGGCTTTTTAAAAAAAAAAAATTTAAGTACTTTATGAAAGATTTTAAGTCATGTTATAAATCATTATCCTGTTGTAGAAATCTGCCTCATTTCAGATTATTTTTTATGGCTGTGTTTTTTCAAACTGCACAAGGTTATAGGTCTTTCTTTAGGTTACTGTTCAGAGCTTCCGACAGAGTCCTCTGAAAGCACACCAGCACAACTATAGCATCTTTTTTAACTGCTGTAGACGCCCATGGTCTGTTAGTGCACTTTCAGTTGTTGGGAAAGTGCACCCTTCCCTCCTGAGAGCATGGGCATTCTGCTCCTTAGATTACTGGCTACAGAAGGTGATCAGCCGTTCACCAGCCATAACCGATCGCATTGAATGAAACAATGTTATTCAACAGACAAGAGCTGCAGCTGATAAGAAATGCCACTGGATCTGATGACTACTCTAACAGCACACTTCATGTGAACTGCCTTAAGGAAGACAAATTACATAATCAAACCTCAAACGGTTCACTGTATCATTTGTCTGTTGTTGATTTGGTTGTGTAATGTCCCTATTATTACACCAGATGAGACATATTAAGGCATGCCATTAACAACTACATTACATGATGTGGAACCATCTTTCAACTTTTCTTCCTGTTACTTATAATTAAGCTTCTGCCACTCATTTGTCCATTATGGTAATAATGAACACTGACATTTACTTGCCATTTTACAAGGTAAAACTTAAGTAGCCTGTAGACCTGATGGAAATCTGTAACGCACATGAGTTAGCTTGTATGATATTGTCTTCACATGCTCATTGGCTATAGATTCTGAATTGTGTGATAACATTTGTACCTATTCTGTCCCTACTAAACGTACTAAAGATTTCTCTCATTTCGCCCGCCTTTAAGAGTGAAAACAATAGTCAACAAGTTGGCTGCTTCAAATTGGGCAAATGTATTTTCTAAGTTCCTGTTTGTCATTACAACTAACAAGCATGTTGGGTAACACTTATTTTCGATGAATACAGTATGCTGTGGATGAAGCACTAAATGTATACATCAAAAATACATTTGGCTATTCCTATTGAATATATATGATTTATATACATTTCATTTAACGCTTTACAGGGTCGCAGGGGCCTTAGGGCCCAGGCAGGGCACACCCTGGATTGGGAGCCGATTCATTGCACACACACTCATTCACACACTATGAGCAACACACAGTTTTTTCATTTACATGTCTTTGGACTGCGGGAGGAAACTGAAGCACCTGGAGGAAACACATCAAGCACACAGAGAACATGCAAACTCATCACAGACCCAAGGTGGGAATCAAACCCGCGACCCTGGTGGTGCAAAGCCACAGTGCTAACCACTATGCCTCCGCCCACATAATTTGTTTGTCTTGATATGTGCTTTTCAGAAACCGGACCGATTTATGAAAATATATGTGAAGTGCATTAGAAATCACATGATCAGAAATAGCTTTCATACTGCTGTTGTATCTGCTCTTTCATCTCTTCTTTATAGAGTGTCTTATTGTTTGCATGCGTCTCTTTATTTTCAACTCAGGTCAGCCATGTTTCCTCCCCAATTATGATAAGCCCTAGTCACGTGACTAAGAGAAACCTCACCATATTAGAACGACTTCCAGGATTTTGAAGGGTCATATTTTGAGGGGATTAGTTATGTTATAAATTTTTTTTTTAATTATATTTAAACATTAAAAATATTAAAACTCTGTTATTCCTGGTACAATATACAAGCTCAGTACATGGAGAAGGACAACCCGTGGAGCTCAGACACAGCAACAAGTTAACGGGTTCTAACTGAATGTGCGCGCGCATGGCAGTAACAGGTTTGAATATGCTCACCTGCACATGTCTGCGAAAGCCAGAAAATTCAGCTTCTTCATCTTCTTCTCGCTGAGCCAGTAGCCCACGCGTTTACCCCGCAAAAACGTCTGCATGGCTCTCGGTCCAGATGTGTCTGTGACTCCTTGTTACAGCAAACCTTTCAGTTAGACACAACCCTGATAAGACAAGACAAGACACGACGAGGCAAGAGATATCTGGTTAGCTAGCAGTATCAGTTTCTGTGCAAGTTCACAGATGTAAAGCTACAGCGTGTTAGCAGTTATTTAATTTAATAACGGTTCCAAGGCTAGAAGACTCCCTAGTCAGTGTCGAGGAAAGTGATGCTGTTCGGGTTAAAATGCTAACCCTTAACTACCCGTCAACGAAACTGTTATTATAAAAGCGCTAGGTAAGTCACATTACACACCCTCGTTCTCTCTCCTTTCCTCTGTTAGGTAAAATTTCTTAAATGTCAGCTGGCTAACTTGTTTTTTCCTGTAGGTTTTAATGGGAGAAAGCAATAGCGTAGCTAGCTAGCACCGACATGACGCGTCGCTTAGTTTATCCTGCAGACGTTAAACTCCTAATGATGTGACGTCAGCTCGCTTTAGAAACACAATACTTCGTTCCGGTGCACAGGTTGTATTTAAACACCGCTGGCCCTCATTTGCGATGGAAATCAGCAAAACTTGTACAGTTAACGTTACCTACCGAGCTAGCTAGCGAGGACATCTCCCATTCCGTCGGATAAAGCAGCCGGGTTAAAGCTAGCTCGAAGGCTGTCGGTGATTCTCCATTATCTTTCCAGGGGAAGGTCGTGATCAGGCGTGCACAGACAAAACACGAAATGAAATATGAAGTCCAATCGCGCTAAAATTGCGAAGTGAACCCCTGGGCTGATCACACCCTCGTGACGTAAGGCCGGCCTCATTTACAGAGAGAGAGCGCGTGTGTGAGAGAGGGGAAGAGAGAGAGAGACCTCTGCTGGTCAATGCAGGAACTTTTGTATTTTTGCTTTGTACTTCTGTGCATTTCCTCTCGGGAGCGCAATTGTACTAACCTGCTTTTCTTGTTGTTTAATCGTTATAATTCACATTCGTAGTACAGTCATTTACAATACAATCCCTGATGTTTAATCAAATCATGCCACAAACCTTTTGAAACAGTCCTACATATTAATTCTTAACATTTAAGTGCAAACGTTTGTTCAAAGGCAATCCCTACAAAAATCATTTTATCTTTAACTCTGTGGTTACTGTCACTGTGGGCCCACACCTCTCCAGTTCCGGGGTACGAGTCTTGCCTTTGATCTTTGTGCATAGAGTTTGCATGTTCTCCCCGTGTTTGGTGGGTTTCCTTCCTGGACTGTGGGAGAAACCGGGTACTCCGGTTTCTCCCACAGTCCAAAGACATGCAAGTTCATCTAATTGGCGTTCCCAAATTGCTCGGAGAGCGTACGTGTGTGTGCGTGCATGCCCTGTGATGGATTGACACCCTGTCCAAGATATACCCTGATTAGGCCCTAAGTCCCCATGCAAACTCCATGAACACAGGTGTGAATCGACAGTGCTAACCACTACACCACGTGCCATAACTACTGTACGTTTACATGCTTCTATTATATAACCTGTGTATAGCAACTATGGATAATTCAGCTGAAACCATACAGTCCTCTATGAAAGTATTGAAATAGCAAGGCAAATTATACGGATTGAAGATTTATGGGTTTGTGGTCAGGCCACCAAATATTTAGCTGAGAAAAGTATAGGAACAATTAAATGTTAAAGTCACCAACACTTTGTAATTGATGCACGTTTCTCATTTGTAATAAGTGTACCAAGCCAGCAACTTACTGACATCACCAAACAGTTGCATTCATCTTTTTTTGATTCATAACTTACATTTTAAAATGAAATACTGAGAGTACTAGTCATATTAGCCAGCAGACAGATGTTTATTGTGGATTTGTTTGTACATCTGACTTTTCACTGAAGCTCAGAAGATACACTGTTGCAAAAGGTAAAAAAATACAAATGCACAAGACAATAAGTTCAAAAAACATACTGTACAACATAAAAATATATACTTTTCATAATTTTTGGAACAATCTGTACAACTGTTTAAAAAGTATTTACAGACACTTAATGCATTTTCAGGAAGATAATTTACAATGGATAAAGTAAAAAAAAAAAAAAAGGAAGTGCTTTTGTCCACTCTTCACCAGGCCCGATGATCATAGCCTGGTCTTTTCTGTGTGCATGTCGCTGCTCAGCGTCGTGCAGCAGGACTTGCCAAAAGGCTCAGAATAGATGAAAGGCAATGCAGTTTCTCCTTAACCATCTCAGGTAACTTCTCATTCTCCTTATACCTAATAAGGGGTGGGGGGGCAAGGTCAGGAATAAGCATTCTATTATTTATACATGCACATAAAAACAGTATTTTAAAAAATCACTTTCATTGCACATGGTGTATTTCATTGCACAGAAGTGCTTTACCGGGTGATGTGTCCTTCAGGAGAGGTGAACGTGATGCAGGAGACTCCTGCCTGTACCACAAGCTGGGACCCATCATTAAACTGAACCCATACTTCTCCACTTGTTAGCTAAAATCAAATACATGTAAACACATTTTAACCTGAGTAAGAATTAATAGCTTTTACATATGAAGTAATTTTTTCAGAAAATGAAAAAGTTTTTTCCCTGTAGCATCCACTGCATTTTTTATTTCTATTACTTCATTTTGTAGAAACATTGCAGGAGCAATAAATATTGTACCTGAGAGGCCCAGCCAATGTTGGGTACAAAGATGGACTTGAGTACTTTTCCAGCACTGATGCTACAGCCCTCTTTGGCTGACTGCGGTGAGTTGCCTTTAGCCAAACTGGCTGTCGTGAAATCTGACCCATTGTAGGAAATCATCTGGTTATATAAGGGGAAACAGGGTCAAATATATTAAAACCTGGCATTTGTAACATACACACAAGTGCATTATAAACATGCAACAAATGTATGTCTTACAGAAGGAGTGATGTGGGGTTGGTGAGGTGGACTCAGGCACACCTGAGCAACCTCAACAGGTGCTGTGGGAACTCGTTCAGAGGCAGGCTGGGCCACAGGGCAGGAGGAGGCAGGGTTAGTAGGCCTCCTGAAAAAAACACAATATATGCAAGAGTAAGGCTGAGACATTGTAGTACGGTGGTCCAGCTAGACAGTATCAACAAATGAGGAGAGAAGTCACTATCTTCATGCATGTCAAGCATTTAGGACTGAAAATGTCGCTCTTAGGAGTTATATACAGTAGATTAGAAGAGCACCTGACCTGCCAATAGTTATAGGGAAGAATGGTGTGGCTCCAGCACTACGCTGCTCCTCAGCAATGATGGCAGCCTCCAGAGACAGACACAGTCTGTGCCCCTGACACAACGAGAAACATAACAAATTTACTATTATATATATGTAGATAATATATTTAATAAATGGTGTTCACCTGAATGCAAACAATAGTATTAGCACATTGTAGAACTTAATTGTCACACTTATAATATTTAATTACTAAATATGATAAGGTTATATACAAAGCAGGACAGTACCTCATCTGCAAGCTCCATGTAGCGTCTACAATCAGCGCTTACGCCACTTAAACCTACATCCCCTTTCACTGTGTATGACTTGCCACTTTTCTCCACCACTCGCACCTGATCGCTGGTCCTGTGGGTTTTTGCACCTAAATCAGGTGATCACATAAGAACAGGTTGGATATGGAGTCTCTTGACAATAAAAATAAACCTGTCCAACTTGTCCTCTATAATAAGACAAACACATTGGCCAGGTCATACTGATTATGTTTCGTAAAGCTCTCATGACATTTAAGTGAAAAATGTTTAGAATATACATGTATAATAAACAAGTAAAATTTTAACTTGTCTTTCAAATGTGCAGTACCCACCATCGTAGAAGCACATTTCCAGGTCTGCATTGGGAGAGTTTTCCATTAACATGCACTTGGCAAACTTGGTGTACAAGGTTACTTTTGGAGTTTTTGATTTCACCAACTGAACGAACTTAGTGGCATACTGATACTTTTTCCAGTATTTCTCTAAATGATAAAACAGTACATACATGAAAAATAAATTAGTTGTACATGAGAGCAATGCAGAATAAATTAACTTTAGTAAGAAAAAAAAAAAAACAACTGTAGTTAAATTCAGAATCCTTTAATATAGTACCTGGCAAATCTTCATGGCTGCATATAAAAATGTCTTCTGGGGGGGAGGGCGGATGATCCAGCACAGGGAAACCCTTCCCTTCATTGGGCTGGTACACAGTCACCTATCCAGACAGACAAACAATCCACAATAAAACTCTGAGTACTATTTAATGTCTTCATTTTTGCAAATGTGAGCAAATAAATAAATATATGAGTGATTTCTTTACCATGGAGCCATCAGCGGATATCCTCAGCACTTCCTTCACCCTCTCCTGAGCTCCTTGGCCTTTTAGAAGCTCCATACACACCTCTCCTGTATCTAGGATACTGACCTATAGAACAAAACATCGTTGGCATATTATGTACATGCAAACCCAAAAATAAATTACAGTAGCATTTTGCATAAATGTCATACACACTGGTTTAAATAACACAAGACCAAACATTCACACTAAAACATTCCTAGTGATCTGTTAATAGTCATAAAGTAACAAAACTCACCACAGCATTTTTAGTCTTCTGTCGAATAGGCTTCAGTCTGGATGCACAGAGAGGGGGAAAGCCAGGACTCTTCTTCACCTTTTCCTCATTAGCTTTGCTCCTGGATAAAGGAGCAGTTTGAACATCTGCACAGCCCTGAGGTGTTGGGAAGTGGCTCACCTCGAATCTATCCTCCCTACATGGACCAGGGTCACTGTGAGAAGAGGTTTTGTGGTATAGTGGAGGAGGAAGGCCACTCGGTGCCCTCACTGTTGGCCGATCACCACAGGAAGGCAGAACTCCAGCTGGCTCTCGCCCAGAATGAAAACTACCACTGCTGCTGTAAGTGCTGACATCTGCTGGTCTTTTGAAAGATCCTTACAGTATATTAAAAAAAGTAAATAAATAAAAATAAAATAAATCACATGATTAACATTAGGTTTAATGGTTATTTCTACTATGTTGCTTAAAGTTATTTGAAATTTGTACTTAGATGTACAATCCATTTCCAGTTATATGGGATGTTTGATAAGAAAAAAAATATCCCATCAAACAAGTAAAATACCTTCAGTGCTAAACCACGGCTGTGTGCTAGATTCCACGGTCTGTAATCTGATAGGATGCACTGAAGCAGAAAAGGAGGACCCAGAGCTGTAGGAGGAAAATAGCTAAGTTGATTGATCAAACGATAAATGGCAAACATTTAATAAAGAGGGGATTAAACATCAATACCGTTGAAACTCTTGAACTAGTCACTAACCTAGCAGGCTGCTTGATTGGTGGTGAGGGTAGACGTCCACACTCAGGATAGCCACTGCTATGGTCCTGATAGCTGGAGGTTGATGGGAAAATGCGCCCAGTTCCTGGAAGTACCTCCTCTGAGTGGCATCGCTCCAATTCCACCTCCTGCCTGGCATGGCTATAACCAGCACCAGAGCGATCAGAGGAGTGAGCCCGTCTCAGGTAGCGAGAATGAGGCCTTCCACTGACAGGATCTACAGGAACTCTCACACTACCTTGTGCATGTGGCTGCCAGTCCTGCTCTCCCTTAAAGCTGGAGCTGTTGGACTGCTGAGAATGGCTGGGTAGTGGCACCATGCGGTTAGGCAAGGCCTGTCCAATCACCTGTCTGGTTTTCCTGTGGAGCCGACTGCTGCTGCTATTGCTGGTAGCATTGGATGCAGTAGATATTGTGGCTATGCCGCTATCCATGGAGCCTCCATCACTACCCCCAGAGTCTTTGCTTGCAGTGGATCCACTCAGAGTCATGAAAGGGTGGTCTAGCACTGCTGACAGGCTGGGTCTCAGAGCAGGATTCTTCTGCAGCAGCAGCCGAATAAGATCCTGAGCTTCAGCTGACACATGACTGGGCATCTGGTACTCCCCTAAAACCACTTTGTTGAGGGTGTGTTTGACAGTGTCTGTGTCAAAAGGGGGCCTGCCCGTCAGAAAAGCATAGAACATACAGCCCAGAGACCAGACGTCTGACTCCAGGCCATGCGCGCTCCTGGTGGCCACCTCAGGAGAGATGTAGTTGGGAGTGCCACACATTGTGAAGTGCTTCTCACTAGGCAGCTTGAGCTGCGTGGCCAAGCCAAAGTCAGCTATCTTAATGTTCATGCTGCTGGTGAGGAGCAGGTTAGACAGGGTCAGGTCTCTGTGCATAATGCCATGAGTGTGTAGATACAACATGCCTTTTACAATCTGGTGCATGAACTGTCTCACTGTTGAAGAAGATTTTTTCAGAAAAATAACATAGATGTTAATTATTCCCAAGCTAGCTTAATGCCTTAAAAGCAATTTCCATCAGACAGTTAAGCATTCTACCCATTCCCAATTGAAACAAAATTAAACATCACCTTCTTCTTCTGTGAAAGGCTTCCTCCTGTCTTTCAGATAACGGCTCATTTCTCCGTTATGGCACATCTCTAGGACCAGGTACACATAATTGCTGTCCTCAAAGTAATTGTACAGCTTCAGCAAAGAAAAACAAAAGGAGGCGGAGTGAACAGATGCTTAACAGAAATGCACAAACTAGCAAGCAAACATTTATCTTTTCACTACAGTAACACCATATTAAAATGTTTACCATTACAGACTATTTCACGAAATTATTTTTGAAAAGTATTTAATATATTTAAAAATGTATAATCAAATAATGACAGGTAAACCACAGCTCATTAGTTTGACACAACACTAACAAGTCCCAAAGGAGGAACTGTAACTCACCTCCAGAATTGACGGGTGTTTTAACCGACACTGGATCTCCACCTCATTAATGACACGTTGCACCATGCCAGCTTTGTGCATGGCCTTTTTATCAATCTGCGGTAACACAGACACAAAGCACAATTACACAGGACATATGCCGTCTGTAACCGCCCAGCTGCCCCAACAAAACCACTCATAAAGGAAAAGCAAGGGAGACAGTCTTACCATTTTGATCGCTACTTCCAGGCCCGTGTTGACAGATTTGGCTCTGTAGACGCAGGCAAAGGAGCCCTTACCGAGCAAGGTGAGAACCTTGAAGTCCTGAAAACCAAAGGCAGATGTGAATTAGACTCAGACATGATTGTGTTCATGAAGGGTTAATAACACAGAAATACTTTTCTTTTCAGAAAATAAGTCCAAAGCCGTTATCATCACTACCTCAATGTTAAGATCTTCGCACGATGTGAGGATTTTATCATTTAACGATACTGCACATCTTTCACTTTTAGTTAAATCTTGCATCAAAGACCGAATCGCGTCGAACATCTTTTCTAAATGGAACAGGATTTAATTCTGTGCCGCAAAAGATTTCCGATGTGATCCGTGTTGAGATCCCTCCGTGTGTGTGTCCTGCTCGTGTTGCGTCCCTGGTTACCTGCACCTGACAATGACATTTACTAAACGGACATCTGAGTGATCCCGGCTCTGTTCCCGCTAATGTACCTCCATGAGACGCTAACGCACGTCTCCTAGCAACAGAACAAGTCCCAATTCTCCAAACATAAACCGTCACCATAAACACAGGTGGTTAAATCCTCACGTGAGATGTTTACTGATTTCGCTCCTGCACGCGCGTCCTCTCTCAGACTCGCCTCCTGTCAATCATCTATAAACTGCTAGTTAGCTAGATCACTGGCTGTTCTCTCTAACCTGATCGACTGCTATACTCCAGCAACACGAACTACACATTAAAACATTTAATTGACTAAAATAACCGATTTTAAATATATGCTTATCTAAGAATAGTGATATAATTGTAATAGTATTTTTGGTTAGCTAAGTAAACTAGCCTAGCTAAAGTGGCCGCGCAACTCCATACAACTTACCTCGATTTTATCACCGATAGAGACACTCATTTTCACTTCATTAGATTCACCACTCGATAAAATTCCTTAAATACAATAATAAAAATCCCTTTTTTATTTCCTGGAGCATGGATCTGCGTCGCTTGCAATGTTTAAAATACATGAAAAGAGTGTACTTTTGGTCCGCTCCAAAATATTTTCCTTTCCTCCATTTTGAAAAGTCCGCCCGTTAGAATCTTGATGACGTAGCGCGACGTCATGGGGAGGGGCAACACGCCTTCACGCGCGTGCTTCAGGTCGTAGTAATAAAAGTCCCTCCGTATTTTAAAAACAAAACACGTTACAAAAATGACTTTTTTAAATTACACTAATCCTTGACAAATAAAGCTAAAAAAAATAAAAACGATTAAACGTATTTAATACGTTTATTTTCATATCCACTGTACAGTCTGTACTGCACAGTCTACACACGATCATGTTTTTAATGTTGTTTTCAGTTGTTTCTGTGACCAAACGTCATTCCCATATTTCAGTAGTGGTAAAGTTTGCATGTTATATAAGTAACAATAACTTTAATTCTACCTGACATATCCAAAAACCCAAATGCACAGTTTGATGCCTGAAGCCTTACTGTCAAGACACACCGGCAAGGCTTTCATATAAGCACACATTTCTTTTAATCATTGACCTACGCTGTGTTGCCAGATAGGGAATTGTGTCGCTTGAGTTTTAAGGGTTTTAAAGCATTATTGTAAAAATAATTTTTAATACAACTCTCATTCTGTAACTATATAAACACATCTTTCATATCAGCAGAGATTAATCTTACCTAGAGTTGAATTTAGGTTTAAATACAATGAATTCTTACGCATTTACACAGAGGTTCCATTTCCAAAAAGAGTTCTAGTTTGAAATATATTTACCTTTTCACATATTTGTATAAGATCTAAAAATATATCTTATTGTAAAGTTTGACATTGGACACAAATCTGCTATGTTACTGTGCACAATGCTCATTTGGATGTTTTTTTTTTTTTGTCACCTTTTTGTCTTGCTGCTTAAATTATTTGATATAATTATTACTGAAAATCCTTTATACAGTATGTTATACTGAATGTTATACTATTATTTGGCCAATTGCCTTACTCCTGAGCTGATCTTCATTCAAATTCTTTTCCTTCCACTGCATTTACAAAATGCCTGGGTGTACTTATGCACTAAGATGCGTTGGCACCCATCTAGGGTATACCCCGCATTGTGCTATGATTTCCCTGGGATAAGTTCCAGGTCCACCATGATCCTAAGCATAAGCAGTTTGGATAATGGATGGATAGACGTTCTCCATGACAACAGGAACCCTGGAGCGTGGGGAATTTTTTTTTAAACAAGGTTTTTTAATCCTGTGTGTTCAGTATCTTTCAAGATGATAAAATTACTATTCATAATCATTCATTTAAACCCTATATTTTGGGCATCATTAAATCTGGGCATGATTATACAATCTATTTCTCAGCAATTATGTCCTTTGATTACTGCTGTCTGAATGATACAAACTGACCATGTGACACTTAAAATGGCAAATCCTGACTCATATTCTACACAGACCTCTATCAGTAAACCTCCTTTCACTTTTTCCAAGGTGTCTGAAGGGTTCAATTTAAATATAGAACACACCACTACAAACACCAACAGACCTTGGTCATAAAGACAATTTTATTAGATTCCACCGCCAAATCTTAGGACTCAATATCGGGAAATGGATGAGTAAAGTGAATAAAGCGCTCTTTATATTCTACGTCTATATAATAACTTGGAACTGGAAGCATTACCATTTCATCACTGGGAATCCTATATATCCTTATATTGATTGTTAAATTAAGATGACTAGTATATAGACAGCACACCTTTGAACTCAATATAGAAATATATACTCTCTTATATATATATATATATATATATATATATATATATATATATATATATATATATATATTTGTGTATGTTTATATAATCTAAAAAAATGATAATATATATATACTGTATATATTAACTTTAAAACCACACTATCACACTATCTCCAAGGAAAGAAAGCATGTTGTGATGCTGCTGGAACATTCTGAATTCTTTTGTAACACTGTTTAATCAGAGTCTAAAATGTGTTATGCAACATTAATGGGAACTGCCTGTTTGTAAATCAAACAGCTCCCTTGGTACCAGCAAAGCTTCTTATGAATACAGTTGTTTTCAGTTACACTAGAATAAAAGGGGTTTTTGGAGGCGCTCATAGTCTGAGATACTGTAAATCTATCAGTAAAATGAATATGTTTTAAATAAAATATGTCCACAGTGCACTGTATTGCATTGAAACGTGTGACCAGACCTTGAATCGATAAGTTGCATTCTACACATTAACTTAAAATGATCATTTTTTTGTGCATATAAGTACATTACAATAGGTCTTGGTTGTATATTTTCCTGCACTGCGCACTGACTGTAAAATTTCTCACAAGTACAATGAGGGTAATCTGGGCCAAATTCCACAACCCTCGTTCCATGCAAAAATGCATTACAAAGTTCACTGAAACTCCTAAGAAGCTTCAACAGTCCCACTGAGCTAAATAAAGAGTAGATTTCAAAGTTACTGTGTATTTGGTTCAATTACCAAAAATCAATTAACTTAAAATAAATGACATTTTTTAAAATCCTCAGATTTACTTGTATTATAAACATGGTGTGTTGAAATAAAGAAATGCATGAGAAACTGGTTCGAGGAAACAGATTAGTCATCTTATTATCCACGTTATACGGTCCAAACGCACTGCGATTGTGGGAAGCCAATAGGGTCAAACTTGGTCACATGACCAAATTTCTAGCTTAATCACATGCATTAATGCATTATTATCGACAGCCCTAGTACAAATTTTACTCTTTTTTTTTTCTTTTCCTGGGACTAGCTGTATGGCTAACTAGAATTAATCTCACGGCTAGTTCCAGGGAATGATAAGAGTTACATTTGCTTGAAACGAGGGTTGTGTAATTTGGCCCCGATTGCTTAGATTGTACTCCCAAACTTCACGCTCGGTGTGCAGAGCAGGAAAATAAATAACAAACCAGACCTATTGTAATATACTTACTGTATATGCACCTCGATTTTGATGTAAAACCGACTTGAAAAAAGCGAATTAGCACTTTAACTGCGCAAAAATAGGCACCGTTGGTAATTATGAAAAAAAAGTTTTGGCCAGACAAGAAAAACATTTGTTTTAACGAGCCTCGGCTTCCAACTGCTTGACTCATGAAACTATTTGCAGCCCAAATATGAGCGATCTTTGAGGGGAAGAGCCCACAGCTTGAGAGCCCACATAGGAAGTCATTAGGAACTATCCAGGGATGGAGATGTCGGGCTCTGTTCTTCCCTGAAGCTTACTCTGACTAATGATAATGGCTACATCAGGTCATTCTCCCTCCTCCCTGTACAAACACACAGACACACACCATCAAGCAGAAAACCGCTCTGGGGGCTGCACCAGGCTGCCGATTTTTCTCGTCCCCTGTTCATCGTTCATATTGGTCATGCACTAAGAGACGAGGAATTCAATGCAGCATTTTTGCTCTACAGTAATTAAAGCAATGATCTGACATAACTTAAAAAAGAGGAAGATTTTTTTTTTATGAGAACAGAAAGTGTAAACAATAAATACTGTCTGATTTATAATACTTGCAGATCCTCAGCAGTTACACTGAAGATGTATCTAGTTCAGCGAGGAAGAGCATGGCTCCTAGGGTGAGGATCTTCTAATGAGTGCAATATCTGCTGCTTATGTATCTCCGGCAGGTGCTTCAAACATAAGCCATTTAAAAGTATGGAAACTGTGGAGGAGGGAAAACAAAGCAGAGCACTTTCCAATGTCTTCCTGACAGCATTAATAAACGTTCCATTGCAGAAAGCACATCCCCTTAAAACAAGCATGGTTCTATGAAACTAGACTCAAATCCATCAATGTGCACCTGTAGAAAAAACCTCAGCCTAGGCGATATAGCATGAAATATATACCACTATATACCAGAGGTACTCCATTCAGATTTAATAAGACCTTTTTTTTTTTTCAAGCTGAGGTCTGAATTTCATGTTTGTGTTAGGATTCAGATCTCTATATATGTAGCCATTGTGCGTCTATAAAAATAAGCAATTTTAAATTTCCGTAGAATGTCAGTGATATTCATTGTCAATTTTCAGCAACTACATTAAACATATGGACTTTAATCAATCTTTAGTGAATTTTCATTTGCATGTTTCGGGGCTATGAATGAATGTGAAAGCCCCAACATAGTGCCCCAACAACCCGTGTTAGTCTCACAGTGATCTATACACGATAAACTATCGTGTTAATTTACTCAGTGAAGCATAAACAGTAGCCATGCCCACATTAGGTGGAAAAAGCACTAAATTACTGGTATGTTAATTCTTCTCATTTATCAGAAAAGCACCAGGGTCCAGATGGAACTGTTACTTGGCCTGGGTACGGACCCCGGCTAGCCATGTATTGATGCCTGCTCTATACCATGATCGTACCGTATCACCTGTAAGAGTTGCATGTGAGTTTTTATATTCTTGAATTTTTCATAGAATGATTAATGATTAATTACATTACTGA
This sequence comes from Clarias macrocephalus, assembly GCA_011419295.1. NCBI lineage: Eukaryota > Metazoa > Chordata > Actinopteri > Siluriformes > Clariidae > Clarias > Clarias macrocephalus. The sequence goes on from JAAGKR010002347.1 coordinate 27,059, forward strand.
CTGTTTGAAATTCCAATTTTTTTTATATTTCACATTGTCATTATATAATCCTGCCATTTGCCCGTCTGGCATTTTTCAGGTGTATGTGCATGTGCGTGTGTGTGTGTCAAAAACAACATTCACTTGTCTTCTTCTTTCTCAGGCAAATAGAAAATGTTAGGACTGTCACTGAATAAACAGGCTGGAAGGTGCAGTCATATTTGTAATTAATTATGCATACTGCGGTGATGCGATTTATATAAGCTTTTGGTTATTAAATCTAAATCACAGCCCTGAGCAGCACAAATTCCCGCGGACACAAAACAGTGTCATGCTAGTGCATGGTGGGTAATCCGAATGCAACGACTCGTGAAAATTCAACCTGGATCATGTGGATTTAAGGTTTGCTGAAGCTTAGACGGACACAGAACAATACCAGGCCTGCTCGAAATGAAAGCATTTGCACCAGTGAAAATAACTATAACACACTTTTAGTTGAGTAAATACACTGATGAAGTAGTACACTTGCATTCAGCAGTTAGTGTACATTATAGACTTTCATACAGAATGATGAGATTCATGTTTTGGTAGATAATGAAGGCGATGAAGGCATCTTCTGACAACCAAGCAGTCCATTTACTGGGGCTGTACGATCTGATTAAAATTAACTACATGTTCCATTTTAATATTAAAACTTTTTATTTAAATAGACTAGAAGTAAATAATGACATTAGTAATAATTGCATAAAGGCAACATATATGTCCCAGTCTCACGTGTTTATTGGTTTCTGATATCCCTCTTTGACAACATTACCATCTTGACCATGGCTAAGTAATGCGCGAAAGCATCTGTCTCTCCAACGTTTTCTCATTTGGCATGATGCCTGCAAGAACTTCATATTAATTATTTATTTTCATATTTAAAAAGCACCAAATTAGCCATTTCTAGTCACCAAAACCACACATACACACACCACTACTTTAAAACAAACAATGTACTGATGATTGAGACTTTGGATCGGACAGAGTTGCACCAGTCTCTGAGTCCATAAGTCATTATCAGTATACTTGAGGTACTCCATGATTCCATGACATGAGTTACTGCCCACATGTTGCATCTATCCATCCATCCATTTAGGAACCTCTGTAGTCCAACCAGGGACTGTGGAGGCCAATGATAGCCATTGTATTTATTCCCATCTTGTACATTCATGTTAGGACCACCAGTCAACATTCACATGCACATTCACACACACCCTCAGGGCCAACGTCAGGATTGCACAGACTCCACAAATAGATTATTAAAGAAACAGGCAAGATGGCTTACTAGCCTAATACAGAGGACAAATCCAAATCAAATCAGAACCTGCATATACCGTATCAATGCAATAAATAATGCTGAACTCTGTAATAAACTTAAGTCACATAATTAACATTAGACTGGATTCAAATCTAAGTGGACTCATCAGCTTCATGCTTTATGTTAATGTGTTTTCATCATATAAGAATTTACATTCTTATTGGCGCAGTGTGGAAAAAAACAATAATCATAAAAACTAATTTCATAGTTTTTAGAGTTTTCTATATCGCTATCTGTCTGCCTTAATTTCAAGTAGTATGGAAATATATAAGAAATCTGATATAATAACAGAATAGAGAAAGAGAATTGCTGAGTAGTTTATCAAAGCACTGCAGAAGTACAATCTCAGCATTACTATTATCAGATTTATCTTAAACTCCTGGTTTTGTAATTACATTAAACATTTCATGCAACAATTTTTTTAAAAATTACCAGGCAAATAAAATTCCATGGCGGAAAGTCAAATCGATATTGTATACTGTAGCTCACCCTCGGCCAAGCCCTGCTTTTGCTGGGAAATAAATAAACCTGCTCTTGATAGATGTTATAACAGTGTGAATAAATCTATCTTGTACCAATGAGTAAGTTTCTATAAGGCCAAACAAATTTAGTTTCCATAGAAACACAAGTTAGTAAAAGACTACAGTCAAAAGAGCATGGGAAACCTGACCCTGGATTCACAAAAATACAAAGTAAATAGAAAATGTTCTCCTATAGAGTAATGTTCCGTATATCTTTATTTCATAGAGCTTATGATTAATGCTTTGAAAAAATACTTTAAAAATAATGTCATATTTATGTGAAATTCAAATATATTATTAATGTTTTGATAGTGCTGCTGAAGCTGACCATTTATTAGTTCGTTTTAACTGCAGAAAAACTCTAATATTGTTTGTGACTCATCGCATCAGAATATTTAATGATGTTTAGTATAAACCAATCAATTAAGAACAGCAACTGTCAATGCCACTGTAATTATGTCATATCACACTTAGAGGGTGTACTGTTGTACTGATACATCAGCACAGCTGTGATGTGCTTGTAGGAACAAGGGCGCAGTCAAGGGCCAAAGGCACCACAGCCATGCGGATATTCAGTATGAACAGCATAGCCAAGAGTTTGATGTTGCTTTTATACAACAGTTCCACAACATCATATTTATTATCATGCAATTATGACTAGTTTGTATATTTTCATAGATAATATTTAGCAAGACATCTCCTTTTGCAAGTGGTGAAAGTAGCATTAAGTTGGTGACCGAACTTAAGTTCAGTGTAATTAATTATTATGGGAGCCAGCGGTGTTATGCATTGTTTTTGAAGCAGCACAATTCCATGGCATTTGTTGCTTGACCTTAGTGCAGCTTGTGACACCAATGATCATCGTAATCAATTTGTTGATGTAAATATAGACTATGTATAGTAAAATAAAGTTTGGTGTTCCACAAGGTTCTGTTTTAGGCCCACTGCAATTTTCTCTCTTTATGCATTTACTGGGTAAACTAATTCATAAGCAAGATATTAATTAATTAATTCTTATGGTAATGACACAGTTTTATGTCTCAGCAAAGACAGATGAGAGACAACAGATTTATAAAGTTGAGGAATGTGTGAAGGACATTAGACAATAGGTGCTAATTAACTTAATACAGAAGTATTGGTACTAGGACAACATGCAACAAGATGCAAGCTTTCTGAATACGTATTAACTGGATGGCCTTTCTGTTTCATCATTTGCAGCAGTAAAAGACCTTGGTGTGATTATACTGTAGATTCCGAGCTTTTATTTGAAGCTTATGTAGATAATATTAGCAGGATAGCTTTTTTTTTCATTTTAGAAATATTGCCAAGATAAGAAATATACAGTATTCTCACTACACAATGCAGAAATACTAGTTCATGCTTTTGTCGCCTCTAGGTTGGATTATTTTAATGCCTTATTGGTGGATGTTGGTGCATAACCAAGCTCCAGCACACACTCAATGCCTGTTGTCCAATTAAATTGTTTGCTTAGAACTAACTGTTGTATAATTATATTTGTTATTCCATTGCAGTCAGACTGAGATGTAAGCCTCCCTGTTTTCCACCTTAAAAAAAAAACCAACATGTCTAACAACCTTTGCGCAAAAAGGATCTACTGAACCTCAAGACAACAACTGGGGAACTGGAGAAGGAGGTGGAAATAAGTACCAACTACTATATGTATACAGTACCAACGATTATTCGAGTCCTACATCACCATGACCTGAAAGGCTTTTAGACAAGTATTTTAAGACTGGAATAAAAAGCCAGACTGTAGTTTCCAGCTGATCACCAGGACAAATACATAGCCTTTTGCAAGAAACAAATTTTAATTTTAGCCGTAATAATCAGCACTACATATAAAGGAAAACGGATGAACACCATGCCAGTTGTCCAGCATCGGAGAGGCAGCATCACGTTTTGGCTGTATTTTTCTGGATTACGGGATTATCTAGAAATAATAGATTTTTATAGCTCAGCTAATTAGGATCAATGTGACCGATTTAACTCAACAACCAGTAACTGTCACTGACACTATATTTAGCTTTGTTGTTGTATTGCAGTCAAACCAAGCCTCTCTCAGTTTTCTATGTAAAACACTATATGTCTGAGACCTCTGTGTACTCAAATTACTATCATCAGCTTGCACTGATTTCTCTTTGTGTGCTGAAGAACAATACGGTTTAATGGCTGGCCTTCAAACTACACTCTGTATTCAGTTTGGGTAGGGACACAATCAGATGATCATGCATTTGCTCCCTGGATCTTTAATGATGCTTTGTAATTGAAACAGCTTAATGAACACAGGGGCAGCATTTATTAAAACAATAAGGTCTTGGATGATTGCCAGCTCTATATTTATTGCATAAACATTTGTGTGCGAGCATTATGTGATTCCCCCCATGTCAATAGCCATTTTCACATGGTACAAAGGCGCGCTCCATGCCACAATTTTCATGCTTAGCCATCATCTCAGTTTTTGTGCTAAAGTAGGGCATGGCTTTCTGCACTACATGCCCACACTGATAGCAATGTGTACCAGGTGCATCAGAAATACCACCCATACCATTGCTTTCAAAATCATACGGGTGAACTGAGTGCGTGTCTCTGAATGCTAGAATGAGCCCAGTGCTATTGCATCCTTAAATATTTCTTTAATGTGATCCAAACATAAAAGCCTGGCACTGCTGATTAGACTTAATCCCAACTGATTCTTCAGTTTATTGTTCTTGAGGCACTACAACTTTAGCACTAATTAAGTGCGGTCGGTTCGACTAATCTACTCTGTGTAAGATATCTGTGTTAGCAGGTTACTGTTTACTGATGTTTAATCTCCCAAACAGCATGCCTCACACACATCACACGACTCGAAACATCAGCTCCCGGTTCCACAATTTCACATAGATCTCATCTTGTCCATTACTACATCTGCTCCCGGATTAAAGGCAAGTCGACCTCGACCCTCGATTCCTTCTCTGATCCTGTCATACGGAACACCGTGGTGCAATGAGAGCACAATATTTCTACCTTGAACTGGCTGTGTAAACCAGGCATATAGTCAGGGTCTAACAGTGTTTATTATTATTTTTATTTATATCTTTTAATGGTGTCTGTTGTGGTTTGCATATTCACTTTTTCTTTTTCTTTTTGCCCCTTCCTGACCTCGTCGTTTAAAAAACAGAAACTACACTTTTATTTGAAAAGACTTCCTAACAGGATAGAGTGCTTAATGATCATTGCGTCTGATCTTAAACCCATGTTTCATTTCTCAGTGTTCCCCAGACGCTCCATGCTGCACGGTTGATCGCGTTCGAATGGGTTGGTATATAGCGGGAGCAGGTCAGATCGATAAAAGACATGTAGCAGATGAGTTTCTCATTTAAAGGGCTCTTACATCTCAGCGCCACTGCATCCGAAGAGCCTAAGCTGACAAAATTACTGTGCTAATTTTTTTCTGCTCAGCTAAGTAGTGCCTGTTTATTTTAAGAACTGTGGTCAATACACACATACGCCACTGGAAAGCTCTATAATCAGGTTTCACTGCTTCCCTCCCCGCTAGATATTGTCTGCTCCCTTTCGCTGGGAGTGGGCAACCTCTGTTTTTCTGCAATTAGTGCCTTGGCAGGCTGAAAGACTCTTTAATGTTATAGCACTCAGCCATAAACGTGAGTAAGTAACTCCTGATACCATTGTGCAAGAAACCATTCTAGCACACTTATTATCACAGCTACTCTCTGGTCCTCATTGTGAGATATATCAAGCTACATATGAAACTGGACATTTCCAAAAATCGTTGCAAGAATCCTAATCATGATTTTAGCTCATTTCCATTTATTTAAATATTGTCACTTTTACAATAAAAACAAAATATAGCCTGACGGCACGGCGGCGTAGTCGCCTTGCACCTCCAGGATCCCCAGTTCTCCCAGTTCTTGTTGGGTTTTCTTCAGGTACTCTAATTTTCTTCCCAGTTCTTGTTTGGTTTTCTTCAGGTACTCCAGTTTTCTTCCCACCGCCCAAAGACATAAAGAATTAGGTTAAATTGCCTGTACTGTGTGTACCAGAGGTCCTACCACGGTTGTACAAAATCGGAGTAAATACAATGGTCACTATTGGCCTCCACAATATATGGATGGAAAATATAACCTAAAAACTTTTGCAGAATTCCAATATTGCAATTATACACAAATAACTACAACAGAATACGCTGATCAGCCATAATATTAAAACCATCCATCGAAGAACCTCTGTAGTCCAACTAGGGACCATGGAGGCCTTTGGTTACTATTGTATTTATTCCCATCTTTTACGACCGTGGTAGGACCTCCAGTCAACATTCACACAAGCATTCACACGGGGCAATTTGGAAACGCCTAATCGGCATGTGTTTGGACTGTGGGAGGAAACCAGAGAACCAAGAGGACTCCATGCACACAGACCTGAAACAGGTTTTGAACCTAGGCCCTGGAGGTGCAAGGTGACAGTGCTAACCACTAAGCCATTGTGCCGCCAAAATTAAACCCACCTGCCTAATATTGTGTAGGCCATCCTTGAGCTACCGAAACAGCTATGACCCGTCAAGGTAAAGACTCCACGAGACCTCTGAAAGTGTGCGGTGGTAGCTGGCACCAAGATGTCAGCAGCAGATCCTTTAAATTCTGTACGTTTCAAGGCAGGACCATAAGCCAATAGATCGGATTGATTTGTCCAGCACATCCCACAGACGCTCCAGTCTGATGTACCCTAACAATATTTGCAGTGTGGCAAGGTGCACGATCCTGTTGAAAGAAACCAATGCTGTTAGGGAATAACGTAAAGTGGAAGAGATTGTTTTTTCCCAGAGGATTTATCCTTTGAAAATATATTGTTGAACCTGTTTAAAAGCGACCTTTGATGAAGGTCTTAGGTCTTCATCCCAATCAGATACTGCCTCCAAAAAATCATGATTTTACTATTCCTCTTTCAGTCTCCTTGTAGTTTACAGTTCTGGTCCTTGATCGCTACACCATTTGGGCCTCTTAAAGAGTTCAGACCGGGTCACAGTAGCACTGCTGATTTTGCTGAGGACATGAGCGATGTAGAGTGCCGTCATGTTCTCAACCTTCACATCTAATCTTACAGACAGATCCCTGTTTACTGCTGCAGGGGTAACAGAGCACAGCGCACAGGTGCGTCAGGACTAGTGAGATTGAATGTGTTTGTGCAGGCTGTTAACATCAGTGGCAGCTTTTTGTAGCTGTTGACAGCTCCCTGAACAAGAAGGCTATGCCAGGAGTATTTATTGCGTTTTTAATGCATTCCTCAGTAATTCAATTCCCTTTTGATAAATGAGAAGCTGACTGTGGCAGCGAACATGACTTAAGAAAATAGAAGATAAACACGCAAATACATACAGCCACCGCTCTCGTTCTAACCCTGAACGCTGCGCTGCTTAATTATAGAGATCTATGTACAGTAAGTACTATGTGAATTAAAATGGAAATGAAAATATAAATATAAATATTAAGGAATGCTTGTTTTATATTATTTATTACAGTATAATTCTAGGACATGCATGTTTTTACACACTCAGAGGGAAAAAAACAATTACAAAAGATCTCTCAAGAATGCATCATTTACGTATGTCTAATAGACAACTATGATGGTTGTGTGAAGCCAAAATGAGACTACAGTGCATTTCTTCTGTCATCTTTTTTCTAGAACAAAATGATGCAGAAAGGCTCAAACTGAACTTTTTTAAGTTTCAAAAGAGCTCTCTTCAAACTCAATTATTTTAATTCTGAAATAATTACCAAAAATGCACCACTTTTTAATCTCAGATAGACAAATCAGGGATCTTGCTATACAGTATATATATACAGATGATGCTCAAGCGGTATTCTGGTTTTACCGCCATGCCTCACGGCGTATACGTCCAGCTACGTAAATGGCGCTATATAACTATAGACTGACGCCTCAGGCCTTAGTTCATTCTCTCAAGGATTAATGAGCCGCAGGTGCACGAAGTAGTGGATAAAATCAAGTGAAACATTGTAGTTAAACAAATTTATAATCACCGTACTAAAATTACACTACAAATTTAAAATTCAAATTAAATTAAATCTTATTAGAATATATTGAATTTAAGCAAAGTAAACGTAACCACAGTGAGCCGTTAGATTTTATCATGTGTAAGTAGAAAAGCTACGCGTGTAAGGGTTTTGTCACCTTATACTTTGTGTTCTTTCATTTTATAGTATGACCATAAATGACCATAAAATCCGAACATTGTCAGTACATTCTACTGCGTCAGCAGAAATCTATGTGTTTTTGCATTATTATAAGAATTAAAAGCAGTAGGCTGTTATGATCATCATAATTTTCTTTAATAAATGAAAAAAATAAAATAAAAACATTTTAACAAATAAAATTTTTGTTGTACCACCGCTGGCAAAACCTTATGAAATACAAGTGAAAAATTAAACAAATTTACAATCACAGTACTAAAATTACAGTACAAATTATAAAATTATTAAATATAGACGTTTCTTATTCGATGCATCGAATTTAAGCAAAAAACTCTGGGTGCATCAGAAAAAGTGGGTGTGTTGTTGTCACACATAAACATTTTTTTTAATAAAACTATATAAGATACATATTCTTTATAAGACTCTACTTTTTGTAGTGCACTCACAATGACAACAAAACGTTATGATTTTGTAAAATAATTAAAACAAACAGTGTGCGCTTTTCTTTGTTTTTGGTGAACTTGACCGCAAAAGAAAATGTACCGAAAATCTCAGCAATATCTGATTTTATTATCCGCACAATAAATGTTTTAATGATATTAATTTTGTGCTATATTTGTAGGCTGAAAGATTCATGAGAATGATTGACCCTTGCTGGTATTACACAAATTGTAATTTCGGTGTATAACTTTCAGTATTCCAAGAGACGTTTTGAATCATGTGACAGTTTATTATGTTGTGATTGATTTGTTATGCATCAGGTCTAAGAATTCTACATTGTAAAAACAAAAATATGATTTATTTGTTAGTGGCATGCAATAAATTTACTATTTAATATGTGCTATTTCTAAATAAAAGTCTGCAGTTTTCTTTATGAGAATTTCTTACCAGTTGCCATCTTAAACCTTCACACAACATAAGTCTATTATGCAATCCCTACGAATAATATAAGGATCTTTTCAACTTTCAAAGTGCTTTACTTTTTGAGAACTTCGGGGTTTTTTTTTTTTTTTTGCTGAGCCTTAAAATCAGACATTTCAAGCTTTGTGAGGCCAACACTGCAGTCAAGATTATATATTTTTATATTATGCATTATATTATTATATAATGGGGCTGGGGAAGCTCACTGTTGGACTGCTGATCATGAGGTCCCCAGGTCAAGCCCCAGCACCGCCAAGCTGCCACTTTTGGGTCCTTGAGCAAGGTCCTTCACCTTCAACTGCTCTGATACAATCAGTAAGAAACTGCCACTGAAATGATAAATACTTCTTACCTTACCTTATATATTATTTAGACTCACATGTTGCTCCATAGTAGCTCTAGTATTGCTCATTTTAACACTGACTGGAGTTTAGGCAGGTTATCTCACTTACGTCTCAAGGATGACTCCTGTTGCTAATTGTCCTGTCCCACCTATTTCCCCTAGTCAATTTGAGAAAGAATGGGAAAAATACAAACTAGACGAGCAAGCTTTGAGCAGTAAAATAATGTAGTCTCCCATACTTTCTTTTATCTTTGTACTGATTAATATGAACATAAAATGTGCGCATTAGTATATACGCATATCTGCATAAACAATATAAGAAACTAAATTTATAATTCAAAAATAATGGAGTACTAGGAACTAAATACAGCTTAGAGACAAGTAATTAGGTTTTTGCAGCTTTGTGGTTCCATCTTGAGTCCATTTTTATAAACTGTACTCAATTTCCCAACATTAAGTGAGTTCCTCTGATGGACTTAAAATTGAACACAAGCATTGCTACCCTGTTACATTGTCTTGTCGAAACATCCATCGTCTACTCTGATTCATTTTCTTAGTAAATGAGATGACATTCTTCTCTAGCATGTGTCAGTATTTCATTTTCGTCATGACCATTTCAACGCCATCTGATGCCCTTGTACTGCTGATTGTGGGTACGGTAGGTCTGTTCTTGTTTAGCAGGGCATTTGTATCAGGTGTTGGATTGGAGATTGCATTACAATTGATTGGCTCCTCTTTTATATTTCTTATCATTGGTCTATGAGCATGGGGAGTTGTGTGGGGGTGATCAGTTGTGGTTGCATGAACTCCCTAACTACACTTAATCAAGCCAACTCTACCCACAAGGAGGTTTATGGTCTATGGTTCTGTAAATTTATTCATTCAAGTATCCCTGTAAACTTTATGACGCCTGTTTAGACTTCTCCCTGTGTCTGAATACTTTTTTCTGCAAACAATACAATTTTCAAACATATATTTGTGTACACATAATCAGACATTATGCGTAAATGTCTTACGCTCTAAATAAGCATTAAAAAGCAAAACCAAATGTGCCCGCCGTATAGTTATTTTCCATCATTGAACCTGGGGGTTTGTGTAAGGAAGGTTAATATTTTTGGACAGTGCACATTATCTAGCCAGCGAGGTACACGCAAATCATGAAACAGTTTTCATATAAAAGCATTACAAGGCCCATATACTGGATGCTGATGCTAGCAACCAGCCCTCGGGCATCATCCTGAGGTGTCAAAGCCACAGGCACAAATGACCTGGCTCAGCTTGCCAAATCTTTCCCCTTTGGGAGGAAGCTGCCATGGTGTTCTGACCACTATCACAATCAGCAGAAAGATCCAATGACTTGCTGGATATCTCAGAGGTAGGGTAGGTAGGACTCAGTGTCCTATTTGTGGAGATCTGTGCGACAAGGGTAGAATCAGCGGTTTCCACATTTTCCAGTTATTAATGACACGCTGAACAGAGTGAACCAGGACACTCAAATGGGAAATTTTTTTGACCTAGTTGTTGTTCCTAAAAAAAACTGCAAAGTAGTGCTTTTCCTCACAGCTCATTATAACCCCATGCCCAGGAACACATGGACGGATACAACACTACACTCGATAATGACCCGTTCCTACTGACATCGCCATTCCTGTTATACTGTATGTCAGTGATGTGGCTGGGCCAGCCACCTAAAACATGACATTCCAACCTCTTTCCCGTATAATAGTCTCATTTTAAAAAGAACTGGAATGGATCTTGTCAAGCTATTAGATATCACTTATTAGTATTTTTCATGAACTATATGACATGGTTTCTCAAAGTAGTGTGCCTGTGGACACAAGAGGCATGATCTCTTATAAAATATCCTACCTGATGGGGACATCAAATTTTTCTTACATATGTTATTCAGGAAATTTTTCAACTCCCAGACTGGTCAGCAAGAAAACTGCTCCAAGACTTATAAAATATGATTTTTACTATGTTATAGCTTGAATTGGAATTAATGGGTTAGAAGCCCTATTATCTTTAGGTACAGGAGGTAAGTTATTATAGTTACTATATGAGAAGGAGCCAAGGGGGTTGTTTGAAAAAAATGAATCAAACAAAATAACAGAGGTGTATATAACGCCACACTGACTCGAAAAATCCATAATATATATATATACATACAGCAGGGGTCTTCCTGGAGGGCCGCAGCCCCACAGAGTTTTGTTCCAACCCTGCTCCACCATACATACCATGTAGTTTTCAAATAAGCCTTAATGACTTGTTTAGTTGGATCAGGTGTTTTTAATTATGGTTGGAACAAAACTCTGTGGGGCTGCGGCCTTCCAGGAACTGAGTTTGATACACCTGATATACAAGGTGGGCCAAAAGTAGGGTTACAGTTACTTCCGTTTCTGCTTCACCTTCACAATCAGGTTTTTGAAGGTGGAGTTGAGAGATTAAATGTTCAATGTAAAATGTCTAATATGTAATTATAATAAATGTAAATAAAAGTCTAAACTTCTAATAAAGGAAAAATGTTTTAACCGTGTTAACCGTAAACCTACTTTTGGCTCACCACTATATATATATATATATATATACTGTGTATATTTGTAATTATTTTAATTATTTTGTTATATTTTTATAATTAATTATTTTAATCATATATTTAATTCTTTTATAGTCGACACATACGTATTGTTATAAAAACATGTTTAATGGTCCCTGATGATTCCGATCTCTACAAAATAAAGTTTAGCACATCCTGAACCTGTGAACAAAGCCCCACACTCTAAATCGCTTATTGCAGGAGAATTTGCTCAACAGGGCCAATTTCTACTATGTGGAGTTTCTGCCACATCGTTGGCTCATAATTACTCAAAAAGTCAAAAGGATCCTTCAGTATCAGGCAGCATGGTGTGGAAGTCAATAACGATTTATTGCAAACGGTTAACATACAGGAGATTTAACACATTAGTCTTCCTAAAAAGGGGAGGCAGACAGTCTCTGTTGCTCTGGAAACAGCATCGTCACAGAGAGAAGAGATGCAAAACAAGTCATACTTGGAGACCGGTGTCTCACTGTCCCACTGAGCCGAGATTGTCATATCACTTTCTCGAACATGAAAGAAAGAAAGAAAGAAAGAAAGAAAGAAAGAAAGAAAGAAAGAAAGAGAAGTGGTTCAAAACAAATTGGGGAACAGGTTCAAAATGGAGGTAATAGATGAGTCACACGGTGACTGTATGAGTTCCATTGTGCTTGTGCCTAAGGCGAATGGGGCATGTTTCCATGTGAATGCAGCTTCAAAATGTGATGCCTAGCCACTGTTTAGAATTGAAGAGCTCTTGGATCAGATGGAAACATCCCTTATGTTACTCTGTCTGCTTCCCCACTGTCTATGATTCAATGGATCCTGTGCTGCAGCTCCACAGCATACATATATAACACTGTTTATTTATATGGCATCATAATCTATAGAAACAATTGGCGGCAGCATATGCAGCATGTGTAGGCAGGTCTTAAAGCTTTGAGACAAGCCAGGCTCACAGCAAACAAAGGAAAATGCCTGTCTGAATGTGTGGATATACAGTATTTGGGCTTCTACTAGAGGCTTTTGGAGATGCATTGGTATTTTGATTAAAGTGATGTTGCAAGTACAACTAGCCCATAAACTTACAACAATAGAGTGATATTCTGTAGTTTTGGAGGATGGTGGGTTATTCTCATGGGTTTGTGACTAATTATTCAGACTACACTACTTCACTATCCTGCATTTTTGTTCACGTTTGGTTCTGCACCAGTGGTTGGACAAGGAGCACCATGCAATGTCTTTCCATCCTTTGTCGAAACAAAGAATGGAAGGACACTGGACAGTGCTCCTTGGCCAACCACTAGTGTTCAATAACAGGTAGTGGATGGGAAACACTACCCAATGCCCGTCCACCTTTTGTTCAGAGCATACTCCCCTTTCTCCAGGATGCTAGGATGCTCATTTGTATCTGGTGTTACACACTTGACAGCAATTCAGGGACATGCATACGATTTGGCTAACTAAAAAACAACTGATTGAACCAAGCTGACAAGGTTATCATTTTAAACATCCATCTTGGTGTTTCTGGGTACCACATTGACTTTGTAGCATTCTAGCAATGGGAATGATGGCTATATATGGTTATGGGTGCAGTGGTGCCTCAAATGGGAAGGGGTTAAGGCTCTGGGTTACAGATTGGAAGAGTGGGGGTTCAAGCCCCAGCACTGCCAAGTTGGCACTGGTGAGCCCTTGAGCAAGGCTCTTAACCCTATCTGATCTAAAGGCACTTTATCTTAGCTGACCCTGTGCTCTGACCCCAGCGTATCAACTGGGATATGTGTCATAAGTCACCTATAAGGGTTAGACATGCATGAACACAATAAATTATTCAATAAATTGTCCTGATGTTCAGGATGGTTGTAATTGAACATGGCTTCATACCAGAATTTGCTTTGCATTTTATATATTCATGCATGTATATGAGTGATATGTACAGTAGGTGGAGAGTGCATATAAATAGTTCATTTAGATTCTATAGTTAGAACAAATGCTTCCGGCATGATGAAATCAGAATTGACCTGCCTTTGTGGTGTCTTGTCCAAATTACGTGTCCGGTTCTGCTTTGAATGCATTATGATTATGACAACATTAACCCATTTTAATATACCGATAATATACAGCAAAATTCTGAACGCTGTTTACCGAAGGTGCGTTCTTGCGTTTTTGTTGACCCACAGCAGAGACATGAAGACACGACTGCAGTGTTCCTGATCCACTGGCCAGCAGCAGCACTGTATTATTTATTTATTCCGTTTATGTATATATATATATATATATATATATATATATATATATATATATATATATACCCCCCGCCGCCAAGAGAACACCCGGGCCCCAGACCTAACATCCTGATTGGCATTAAATTTCAGTTCACAGAGTGGAAGAGAGAAATCGCTCCTGTCACGCAACATGAAAGGCGTTTGGCTCACCAAACTGCTATGGAGAGAGTAAAGTACTACAGTTTCATTTTTGGTCTCTGGCAGGTAAACGATTGTATAATGCCGCAGCTGGGTCACAAGGTCGTGACCCTGCAATCTGTCTTAAAATAAAAAAAAAATCCAGTGCTTCATGAGAGCACAGAGGGCCGAGTAAACAATAACTGCTTCACGTCACCCGTCATGTATTCATGACAACTGCTTGGTGACGGTGAGGCTTTTCAATCAGCAGCACTGAAGTGGAGGCAGTTACAGCATGGCAATTACAATTATTGAATGAGCCCTCATTAGCAACTGAACTGAAAACCATCATCGCAATACGTGTGCCGTTAAAAAATATTAATGTGCTCGCAGTGAAATACCAGCTTGTGGCGTCAAACCTGAGAGAGAAATTACGAGAGATGAAGCATGAAATTCATGTTAATTCTTCTAAAGGCTTCCCGTTGGGAGGGAGGGGGTATCTGATACACAGGATCGTCTGTAACAAATACAGTTAAACATATTTATTATAAAAGCAGACTGAATCTCTTACTCAGGTCACACGGAATTATTTCAGTGCATGAAAATGATCCATTAGCAGTTAATCTTAATAGGTCAAATGCAAACCAGGCCACTACTTAGCGTGTACTGTGTAGGCTGTTCCTTGGTAGTGATGAGAGTGGGTAAAAATTCCAGTCGATGATTGATTAATAATCAGTTTAGCTGCACAGTACAATACTTCTTTGATAGTTTGGGTAGTTTAATAGTTAATCAAAATTGAGGTGCATATACAGTACTGTAAGTACATGACCATAGGTCTCAGTCATCAAGTTTTCATAACTGATTGCTTGAAATGCACAGGAATGAACTGATCATCACCTCATCTCATCAATATTGTTGAGGACATTGTTTTTTTTATTATTTAATTTAGTTTATATTTTTACTTAAATACTGAGTATGAATCTTTAATATCAGATTGAGAGATTTCTGATTCGGTACCAAGGTGCACAGTCTACAGAAGACGTACCTAGACTTGTGCAGCTCGCATGAATGAGTTTTAGGGTCATGACTTTAGAGAAAACACAGAAGGCAGGGTATTTGTTTGTTTGTATCTTTGCCGGTCTCTAATTTTAGAGTTACCTCTTTTACAATAAATGCGTGAACTACATCTTCAAGAGACTACAATTTGTGTGTGCATAATTAAGGGAAAAAAGAAAAAAGAAAAGAAAAAACCTGTGGATATTATAAAGCCGGCCTCCCATTTTAAAGGACCAGATGTAATTGGACAGGTCTGCTCTTCTTGGCTTCTTCTTCTTGGCCAACTGTGTTTAATGTGCGTTAATATAAACGGTTTAATACACCTATGGATCAAACATATACAATTGTGTATAATATAATGGAAGCCGAAGAACAACTGAAAAACTTTTCTAGGCTTGTTGGTGATATCATTAATAAGCCTCATCCAGGCTGAGGCAGCCTCAAAGGAATGCATTAAAATTTTTCAGCCTTGAAGACAACTGGATGAATTGCATTACTGGATAATTGGCCTGCAGCACAAACACATTGTTCCAGAGGAAAGGGAATGATTACTGTATATATTGCATGTGCAAAATTGGGCGATTAAAATACAAAGATCATATTGGGGCCCTAATGTATGTTCCTTAATATAGTGGGTTCTGCTATAGATGAAAAAGATCAGACTGCACCAGACATCGTGCCTGAATTAACAGAATGAACATATTCCTATGTAATGTACCAAAACAGTGTTAGATAGGTTATTTTTCATGACCCATAATGGGCCATGTTCTTTAGTATATGCAATGGGAGAGATGAGCAAAGGAGCATGGATGTCTGGTGACTGAAATGCTGCAAGAGGCCAGCTTGAACAGAGAATAACAAAACCACACAGGCGGGAGTAGATAACCCCATCACCCCCTGAAAGAAAGATCCATATCTCTCTCTTTCTCTCTATCACTATCTTTTTCTGCCTCTTATTGTGTGCATATGTGTGTTTGCCTGCCACTATGCTTGACTGTAAGAGGGAGAAGAAATGAAATCTAACAAGGAAGGAATAGTGAGACAAAGAAAGCCATTGGGCAAGGTAATTAAAGTATTAAAGTTAATGTGTGTGTGTGTGTGTGTGTGTGTGTGTGTGTGTGTGTGTGTGTGTGTGTGTGTGTGTGTGTGTGTGTGTGTGTGTGAGAGAGAGAGAGAGAGAGAGAGAGAGAGAGAGAGAGAAAGGTATGAAAGAACTCTAACAGGGATGTTAACAGCTCCATACCTGAACCTGGAACTCAACACCTGCACATTTCAGTTTCTAAACATTCCTTGTGGCACAGAGCCAGTTCTGATTCCTGATTTGATTGATAAATCCCTTGGATCAAATCTAATCAAATATGTAAAATTAAATGAGCAGTTGAAAATGAATTCATGCATTCATTCCGTGTTGTTAAATGTATTTCCAATGTATGCAGAAATGTGCAAAAATCAAAAGTCTGGCAACCAAAAAGTCTTGATGTTTAACTTATTAGTTCTGCATTATGGGTCAGTAAGAAAATATGCTATGTTTACACTAAGCTATCAAAGACAATGTTGAAGGAGAAAAAAAAAAAGAATTCATATCTAACATGCTTTAAACCAAGCTAGCTAGTTGCATGCTTGCCGATGTAATGGCGGGCTAGCATTACAATACAGTACGGCTTATAGCCTACAGTTATCATCCTTAATACTTTAGTCATTAGATTATCTCAACCACTTACCACAGATTTGCTTCTTTTTATTGCTTTCTCTTTCTTGTCTGGCTTCCAGACAGGTAAATTCATTTGTTGAATTAATTCAAGTCACATGAAAAAGTATATTTGTTCAAGGCCCATGTTTTAGTTTTGAAGGGTGTAGTGTTGTATGTTACCCACTGGATGGTTTCAGGGTATTTTTCACTATGACGATTGACATTTTCATGAACATGGTGCTGACCTTCAGGTCAAACAATTGCTTGCCTTGCCTGTCCTGTAAGTAGGCCATTATTTTCAAATGGTGTATTTATGGTTTCTCTATGGTTTGCTTTGAGTTGGTTTCCTTCACTAGCCTGTTCTAGCAATCATTCACTGCGTTCTCACTACATCTTCCCTACATGATTCCACTGTTCTTTTTTCCCTCTGTTTGGTACAAGGCATTCCACTCCCTGCTAGGCTGGATTCATCACATCTCCTCTGGGAATACTATATCTTACATGCCTCTAGCATGGAGGCATGGCCTTTCCATCTAGTAGTACATATGTGCCGTTCATTTGTGTGTTAGCTAGATTTTCAGTACCTACAGTACTCCAGTTTTTCCAGTTCCAGTAGTCTAAAACTCTTGGATTGGAGTCAGTTTTCCCTCCAAACAACAGACCCTTTTATCTTTTCACCTTTGTTAGATGGTCTTCCAATCGATTCATACCAACCACCAGATGTTGCAGATTTCTTTATCTGTATAAAAGCCTTAGTTATTATATATTATATAGGAAATGTATTTCCCTTCAAACTCGACTTCTTATTCCTGTCTGGTTCATAACCTCTCAAAACTCACTCCCTACTGGGGTCATGCCACTGGCTTCCACCAACGTTCTCATACTTGCATCCCAGGCATCAAAAGGCTCTGTATCACATTTTTCTGAACTCATGCATGCCAGCTCAGGTCTTCAAACTCAACAAGGGCAAGGGCAACTGACATGTTTCTCCTCTGAGGTCTAAACATGACTGCAATGCAGGATCTGTTTGCTTTAGTGTCCTGGTTTCTCACTGATGGAATGAGCTCCCACCTCCACTCAGACTGTCTTCCTTTCCGCACAGTACCTTGGGAAACATTTCCACAGTTTCAGGTAAAGCTTAAAGGTACCCGCACCCTTATGGAGTCAACGTGTGTAAATTATTATTTCTGTAGTAATATAGCATGTCTATATTTTAGTTATCCACAGTACTTTAGAATGAATAAAATGTATTTTCAATCCACAGGCAGTTAGATAATAACATGTTTCACGCTAAATTTGCTTTGTAGTCTGTGCCTCGGAAGAGTAGGGCCAGCCATGTAGTCAATTTGTCCTTAACAATTCTTAGTAAGATATCTGATATATGATCTGTAGAGTAATAGAGATGTCAAGATATAAAGAGCTCAAACGTCTAATGAAAGCACAGCATGTTCCTTTTTTCTCACCTTTGTGTATGGAGCAGGAGGTGTAATCATCTTTCTGGCCATGCAGAACAGTAATCTAATATGGAACGGTTAAGGCTGTCATTACAATTTACTGAAAATAAAAATAAAGCCATTGAAAAGTACCCCGCTTCCAAATTATTTTAATCGGGATGCAGAAAGTAAGCTGGAATCAGCACAAGCCCTTCAGCAGAGTCGGTTATGTCTGCTGTTTCCTTGATTTTCTCTGTGTAACCTGGTCGTTAGGACTGAGTAGAACAGCCCTGAGCATCTTTCTAATTAAAGGCATTCCTCTCTAGACAACCAGTATGACCAATATTGACTGTTCATATCCGTTTTCAGTGCCTCAGGTAAAAATTGATCAGAACACAGAAATGAACCAAAACGCCTCCACTGCCTTAAGTGGCTGAAAAGTTTCTGTAGAGTAATAAAAATGTTGGTATTTTAGATGTTTGTGGTCTCACAAGAAATGCAAGCTGTGTTTCAGAAACCAGAGTTTTATACATTCATACACGCATATTATATATTATATATAGGATCGATTAGGTGGTTAAATCTAATGACTTATTTAATTACAGTGATGTCCTAGAGAGGTAGGTAACACTCACATACACAAACAAACAAACATATAGATACTGTAGATAGATAGATAGACAGATAGATAGATAGATAGATAGATAGATAGATAGATAGATAGATAGATAGATAGATAGATATTCATTTAATCAATCCTACATTGCAATTTTTCTCTTCATAGTGGAGTCGCATGATCAAAAACCTACTTAGATGTTGTGACCTCTTTTTCACAACATCCTTTTTTTCTCTCTATATTCAAAAAATGGCAAAAAAAATTGCATGCATGCATTACACTTTATTCTAATTTTAAATCAGCAGTACAGTTCAACTTAATCACATGAGAAATAGCAGTCAAATGAATCACCGCCTAAATTTTTTTTTTCAGCATAATGAAATCCTCAAGCTCTTCACAAGGACCTGTTTTGACAGATTTAAATAATCCCCCTTAATTAATCAGTTAGCTGCCTAATAATTCATGGTACTCTGCAGCATAAGCTACGCATATAAAAAAAATACAGTATATATATATGCAATGTAGCTCTAATAGGCAATTAGACTAATAGGTGGGAGAGATATTGGAGGATAAATCATGAAGCTTTTCCATGCCATAAAGCAGCGTGGCAATGTAAACAGACATATGGCTCAATAGTAGTGGAGAGATCCATCTTTTCTGGACTAAGATCCAAGATTTATTAAGCTTGGAACAATCTCAATGTGTAACAATGTGATACTTAAAAAAATTAAAAAAATAAAAAAGTACAGTACTCTTATGTGTTGCCTGATGTAAGTTATTCTAAAGGTAGATGTGTAAGATGCATCCTGTGTGCCAACCGTGCAAGTTATTTATTACTAAGCCGTTGGTTTTGCAGAAGTGATGGAAACATCCCACAAGGATAACTTCAAAGAGTTCACGTGCGTTTTAAAATAAAACGTTCGGCATGAACGCATGGTGTCTGATGTAGGAGTTTTAGGCAATAGATCTACTACTCACCGTCCTCTTTCTCGTCGAAGACCGGTCTCTTAGAGGAGCTATTCGCGCCCATCCTCTTCTTCCACTTGGCCCAGTGAAACATTGAGGCTCAGATGGCATTCCTCGCCCGGTGCGGAACTAAACAGCGCGTTGGTGCCGCTACAGTCCGAGCTCGAGCATCTCTCCTCCACGAACGGCCGGCTACCGAGTTTTGGGAAGGAATGAACTGATAGAAGGACAGACAGACGGGCTGAGGGAAGGACAGAGCGAGCAGAATGGAAGTGGAGTGGAGGAGAGCTCGGCGTGTCGGGCTGCTTTCTCTCAGTGCTGATCTCTGAAGCGCTTCTCATCTCATCGGCGCTCAGCCCCTCCTCTGCTGCTCCAGCCACTTTAACCTATTACAATCCCACTTCCGCTACTGCAACAAAGGAAAACAGTCATTATCAGGATTGTCTCACACATTTAACTCATCATTGCGTAAACTTCTTGTTCTTATTTGTATTTTCTTTATTATTGTAATTGGACGCAGATAAGGTCTGAAAGTGTTTCTTTTTTCTCTTCAGTAGGCTCGTTTGTTATCAGCTGTACCAGTGATTATCTAGTCTTACATGGGTTCATGAAACAAAGGCAGCTGATTTTTTTCCCTTCAGTTTGTTAATGTGGTGAAAATTACAATGTTATAATTAAAATTGTAGCAACTATTCCCACACATAAAAATCCTAATAAATTGAACTAAGCATATTTTAATATTAGTTTAATACAGATATTCAAGGAGTTATATATATATATATATATATATATATATATATATATATATATATATATATATATATATATATATATACAGTACAGACCAAAAGTTTGGACACACCTTCTCATTCAAAGAAAAAAAGCAGCTAAGTAAAGAAAAGCGAGTGGCCATCATTACTTTAAGAAATTAAGGTCAGTCAGTCGGAAAAATTGGGAAAACTTTGAAGGTGTCCCCAAGTGCAGTCACGAAAACCATCAAGCGCTACAAAGAAACTGGCTCACATGCGGACCGCCCCAGGAAAGGAAGACCAAGAGTCGCCTCTGCTGCGGAGGAGAAGTTCATCCGAGTCACCAGCCTCAGAAATCGCAGGTTAACAGCAGCTCAGATCAGAGAGCAGGTCAATGCCGCACATAGTTCTAGCAGCAGACACATCTCTAGAACAACTGTTAAGAGGAGACTGTGTGAATCAGGCCTTCATGGTAGAATATCTGCTAGGAAACCACTGCTAAGGACAGGCAACAAGCAGAAGAGACTTGTTTGGGCTAAAGAACACAATAAAGAACACAATAAAGAAAACTTGCTGAATGAGAAGGTGTGTCCAAACTTTTGGATATATACCATATGGGCAAGTTTGTTGGCCAATCAAGCACATGGATACCATGGTCCTTAAAACCAGGTATAAGTACTTTTGGCAGTGCTTGGGCAGTTCCTTTCAGAAAATGAAATCAGCATCTTCGTAAAGCTGGTCAGCACAGGTAAGCATGAATTGCTCTTAAACTTCCTGATAGACGGCTGCAATGACCTTGGACCAGACTGGAGGAATAAAAAGCAAAATTTACTTTCATCTGAAAATTAGCTCACTGAGAAACACTCCAGTCTTTTTTGTTGCATTGCTGCAGTAATTCATGCAAAGGGGGCACCGACCGAGTATTGAATGTTTTAATACTTTTTAGTGTTCCAACATTTCTATGTTTTAT
>JAAGKR010002347.1:48886-61892 GCA_011419295.1 Clarias macrocephalus
AAAAAGTACAGTACTCTTATGTGTTGCCTGATGTAAGTTATTCTAAAGGTAGATGTGTAAGATGCATCCTGTGTGCCAACCGTGCAAGTTATTTATTACTAAGCCGTTGGTTTTGCAGAAGTGATGGAAACATCCCACAAGGATAACTTCAAAGAGTTCACGTGCGTTTTAAAATAAAACGTTCGGCATGAACGCATGGTGTCTGATGTAGGAGTTTTAGGCAATAGATCTACTACTCACCGTCCTCTTTCTCGTCGAAGACCGGTCTCTTAGAGGAGCTATTCGCGCCCATCCTCTTCTTCCACTTGGCCCAGTGAAACATTGAGGCTCAGATGGCATTCCTCGCCCGGTGCGGAACTAAACAGCGCGTTGGTGCCGCTACAGTCCGAGCTCGAGCATCTCTCCTCCACGAACGGCCGGCTACCGAGTTTTGGGAAGGAATGAACTGATAGAAGGACAGACAGACGGGCTGAGGGAAGGACAGAGCGAGCAGAATGGAAGTGGAGTGGAGGAGAGCTCGGCGTGTCGGGCTGCTTTCTCTCAGTGCTGATCTCTGAAGCGCTTCTCATCTCATCGGCGCTCAGCCCCTCCTCTGCTGCTCCAGCCACTTTAACCTATTACAATCCCACTTCCGCTACTGCAACAAAGGAAAACAGTCATTATCAGGATTGTCTCACACATTTAACTCATCATTGCGTAAACTTCTTGTTCTTATTTGTAATTTCTTTATTATTGTAATTGGACGCAGATAAGGTCCGAAAGTGTTTCTTTTTTCTCTTCAGTAGGCTCGTTTGTTATCAGCTGTACCAGTGATTATCTAGTCTTACATGGGTTCATGAAACAAAGGCAGCTGATTTTTTTCCCTTCAGTTTGTTAATGTGGTGAAAATTACAATGTTATAATTAAAATTGTAGCAACTATTCCCACACATAAAAATCCTAATAAATTGAACTAAGCATATTTTAATAAAGAAAACTTGCTGAATGAGAAGGTGTGTCCAAACTTTTGGATATATACCATATGGGCAAGTTTGTTGGCCAATCAAGCACATGGATACCATGGTCCTTAAAACCAGGTATAAGTACTTTTGGCAGTGCTTGGGCAGTTCCTTTCAGAAAATGAAATCAGCATCTTCGTAAAGCTGGTCAGCACAGGTAAGCATGAATTGCTCTTAAACTTCCTGATAGACGGCTGCAATGACCTTGGACCAGACTGGAGGAATAAAAAGCAAAATTTACTTTCATCTGAAAATTAGCTCACTGAGAAACACTCCAGTCTTTTTTGTTGCATTGCTGCAGTAATTCATGCAAAGGGGGCACCGACCGAGTATTGAATGTTTTAATACTTTTTAGTGTTCCAACATTTCTATGTTTTATTTATTTTTATTAGTTTTAAGTAATATTCTGTCTAATTAATCTATATAATATACAGTATGAGTTTCACTTTTTTTTATTGAATTACTGAAATAAATAAACTTTTTGATGATATTCTAATTTATTGAGAAACACCTGTATGTATTACTTTATATAATCTCGTAGACTCTTGGTATGTGTACAAATGGCAAATAAAGTCTTTTGAATCTTCAATCTTGAATCTCTTGTTGGTCTATCTGAGTGTAAATATACTAGATAACTACAAATAACTACAGTTGATGATACCCCTTCTCTACCATTAACAGAAAGGGATTTTAAGAAAAGGATAAAATGTCATGTGGCATGGTGGCTTAGTAGTTGACTCATATCTCCAGGTTTGGGGGTTTAAATCTTACGGTACCTCTAGTCAGTAGCGTGTGCATGGAGTTTGGAAGTTGCTTCCATGCTTGGGTTTCCTACAGATACTCTGGTTTCCTTCTACAGCCCAAAGACATGTATTACAGACAGATTGGTGTTGCCTGTGCTGAATGTTTGGTTGTATGATATGTACTGTATGTGTGCCTCTTCCATTGGGAGGTTGGCACCTCATCCATGCACCCTAACTCCCCTGTGCCACCCATGACCCTACACAGAATAAGTGTTATGGAAAATATCACTTTAGTTCACTTTTATTTGTATAGTATTTTAACAGTGGACATTACCACAAATAATTTTAGATATACATTAAAAATGTATTAATTTATCCATAAGGAAAATCATGAGGCGATAATGGCATTGAAAATTCCCTGCAACCTGTAACTTAGGCAAAATGGTTAAATGGGAACCAGACTCGAAAAGGAGCCCATACTCATGTGGTAATGTGGTCATAAATTAATTGTCGTCTGTAATTTTATATTATTTAAGAAAAAAGGAATTGGGCAACCGGGAACTTAGGATATGAGCATCTCAGTAATTTTTTACGTAATTGTGAAGAAAGCCCCAGTTTCTGTAATATCTATTAAAGAGCATCTGCACTTGCATCTATTGTGCATTTTTTTTTTCTGACAGAAAGCAAGACTGAGCAATGGATGCCGTAGATGTCCTCCATTAAAGCAGGTATAGGAGCAGCAGTATGAGAATGAGACATTTCTGCAGGCCTACAGGGAGTGGAGTTTAGAGTACCAGAGGCAGATAGATCAGCTCATGACTAACCGTGTCCTACTTATGGCAGAAATGCTATAAAGACTTTGGGGTCAGGAGGGGGTAGAATTAGGGGGCTTTGGGTGGGACGGTTGCAGTTGGTGGCCAAATTCAGCTTGAGGTTTTTTTGTCAAAAATTTTTTCTCATCTCGCTGTAGCACCACCACTGTCAAAAATTCAGCTGTACATATTAACTGTCTTAACTATTGCCCTTACAGTGACTTTGGGCATTTTTAGGCACAGTTAGTTTTATAGCCCTTTCTTATTTATTGTATATCAATACATCTTTGTCTCATTTTATATGTGCATTTATGCATGTGTACGATTAAGTAATGAATACATCCCAATGAAGCAAGACATCATTGATGAACATTCACATAAATTAAAAATAAGGAAAAACAAGGGTTTTCAGTTTTCAGTAGTCATTAGATTCATGTTTTTGGCTGACAGAAATGGAACCTGGTGCTATCATTGGTTTGCTGTTGTAACCAATCCTCCTCAAGATTTGAAGTGATGTGTTTTCTGAGATGTTTTTCTGCTGTTTTTCAGATGTTAAGAGTGCTTATTTGAGTTATTTTAAGATTCCCATCAACTCAGACGAGTCTGGTCATTCTCCTCTGATCTCCCTTGTCAACAAAATGTTCCAACCTGCAAATGCTTCAAGCTTTTTTTATTATTTCATCCATTGTGTGTAACCTCTAGAGACTGTTATATGAGACCAGTTTATGAAATATTCAAATCAGCCACAGTTAAAATCACATAAATCACATTTTCCCCATTCTCATGTTTAATGTGAACTGTACCAAAAGCTTTTCAGCTATAGATGCATGATTTTATGGTTCATGGTTTACATGACTGAATGATTGGTACAAGTGTTCCTATTAAATTTGATCTTATTGAAAGTTGATTGTTTTCTTTGCTTGATGCAACCCAATAGGGCCAAATTAATGGACTGCATCAAGCAAAGAAAAAACTTTCAATATGATATAATTTAATATCAACATTTGTACCAATCATTCATTCATGTTACGAACCCTTTAACAGGTTCTCAAAATGTGGAAGTCAACTTTTTGGAAGAAATGTGGTGGGAAAAAAAGAATAAAAAAAACAAACAAACAAAAAAAAACATAAATGGAGACCACTTTTGAACTTGATGAAGTTGTAGTAGTAAAAAAAAAAACAGCTATATTAAACAGTAAAACAGTAAAATAAAATAATAAAAAACATAGGTATGTTTAATAGTGCAAGAAGGAGTTTTTCATATACACATAATGTGATAAAAAATCAGAGGATGGACTAAACAGCTGTGTGGCCATAAGAAAACAACTTGTTAGTGAGACTTATCAGAAAAAAAAATGTCTTCAGTTTGCTAGGGAGACTTTTGGAGAAATAGTAAAAGGTCATGTAGTCTGATGACCCTATTTCAAAGTGATGGGTGTGTCAGGTCAGGGTAAGAAGGGAAGTGTATGAAGCGATGCACCCATCATGCATGTTATGATCTTGGATTGCTTCAGAGGCTTAGGTCTATATAGCTATATTGCATGTTCTTCTTGTGCTTGGTGGGCTTCCTCCGGGTTCTCCGGTTTCCTCCCACAGACCAAAGACAGATTAGGCTAATTGACCTTCCCAAGTTGCCAGTAGTGTGTGAATGTGCATGTGAATGTTGACCTAACACGGTTGCACAAGTTGTGAGTAAATACAATGGTCACCATATACCCATCATCTAAGAACCTCTGTAATCCAACTCTGTCCACTCCACCATTGGAGGCTAATTGTGACCATTGTATTTATTCCCATTTTGTGCGACCGTGGTAGGACCTCCGGTCAACAGTCACCCGCACTTTCACCACATGTCCTACGTCCACAGACTGTGGGAGGAAACCAGGGACCACGGAGAAAACCCATGGTCTAGGTGGAAGACGACGACAGTGCTAATCACGTCGCCATTGTTCCACCAAATGGAGATATATATGGAGATATATATGGATATACTGTATATATACTGTATAGAAATATATGAGAATATATTTCTCGCACTTAAATGCTTAAATATATATGGTCTTGTAGATACACAAACACTCACACAACAGTGGAAACACTAAAACACTAGTCTGATATTTTTGGCTCCTTCTGCACGCCGTACTTTTTCTTTCACTTTCTTGACTCGTTACCATAGCAACAATTCACAACAGCCCAAAAGGGCAGTAAGCGCGTGCGTTACGAGAAGGAGTGAATGCATGTGAAACCCGTCTCCCGGCGTGTACGTGTGGATTTCGGTTTTAAATAAGCGCTTAACTGGAATCGTTAGAAGAACAGAAACTTTTTTTTTTTCTTTTTTTTTTTGCGGTTGTGCAGCATGACAAGAGTTGCTAAGCGAATCAGTTGCTAAGCTAATTACTAAACAACTATAATTCACAGCGTGTCGTTTTCAGCACGGGTTGGAAAGTCAGCGCATTATATAATGATAAATAATGACCGCTCTGGAGGAGGAGGAGGAGACCTGCGTGATCTCCACTTGAGTCTGGACTGCGGGGAGAATGCGCTGAAATCTCACAGCCGAGGCTCTGCGTGTCAGGGTGACGAGTCTTCAGAGCATCAGATGAATCATGACTCATCCGACATCCTTTATCTAAGCAGACAGAAGCTGAAGGTCATACCAGACTATGTGTACAAGTACACTTCACTCAAGGTACACAAGGACACAGCATTGTGTCCTGAATTACACTGATTTAATTATGAGTCTGATTATTGTACTTACATACTGTATCACTGCTGCTAGTGTCTTTGGGTTGGCACATTTACATTCATGCAGTTATAATAATAGGTCTGTGCGTCAAACATCTCTACTGCGGGCCAAGATCACAACCAGATTGATGTGGAATTTGTGCTGAAAATAAAAATCATTTGTGGACTGTAATTTAATTGAACATTGAGGGTCAAAAAAAAGGGGGGGGGGGGGTTAATATCCCTTATTTCACTATGGAGCAAAATTAAGCAGGACCAACTATAAACTCAACTACTCACAAAAGGTATTATTTCTAAATCCTTTATTGATCTATAGCGTTTATCCTCTGTAGTGTCTTGGGGAATATGGATCCTATTAAATATTAATGTAGCCCTTAAAACTCAGAGCATTTAACTATTATTTGTTTTGCTGTTAAAAAAATTATATATATTATATGTAATATAAAATTATATGTATAACCTTTTTGATATGATGAACTATTGCATTTTAAACAACTACACAGACATGAATGAGCAGAAAAATGTAAAAATGGGTTACATAGGCAAAGAAATAGCACATAATCATGTGTTTTATGGTTGTCTTCAGTTGTTTCTATGACCAAAAAAATAATAATATGCTTATTTTAAGAGTTCTACATTTTTGTGATGTCATTCCCATATTCTGGTAATGGTAAAATTGATACATTATAAAAGAAATGATAATGATAATGAACGCACATATATATTTTTTAATTGTCATTGACCTATGCTTTGTTGCCAGTATGTATCTGTGCCTTCTGTTATACTGAACTTCCATCCTCCTAACAGACTGTGTTACGGCAGATCAATCCCTGCTATCTGTTATCATCCGAATGCGGGTGGGTTCCCTGTTGAGTCTGGTTCCTTGAGTCTGAGGTTCCTTTCCTTGCCCCTGTCACCCTTATCTTGTTAAATCTGACAATCTGATCATTTTGATTTGTACACATTTCCTCACACATTTCATACTCAATCAATAATTTTCCTTTGACCCTGTAAAGTTGATTCGTGGCAATGACAATTGTTAAAAGAGCTATATAAATAAGATTGAATATTAAT
This sequence comes from Clarias macrocephalus, assembly GCA_011419295.1. Lineage (NCBI taxonomy): Eukaryota > Metazoa > Chordata > Actinopteri > Siluriformes > Clariidae > Clarias > Clarias macrocephalus. The sequence goes on from JAAGKR010002347.1 coordinate 55,258, forward strand.
ATAAATAAGACACTTTGCACATCCATTCATACACTAAAGGCAATTTGGAAACACATACAGCTCATCCTTTTAGACTGTGGAAGGAAAGCAGGGTACCTGAAGGAAATCAAGCACTGGGAGAACATGCACTGTCCCCAATTTGCTATAATGCTTTTCATGCTGTAGTCGAGGAGAAAAGAAGACACACAAAAAAAATCTGATTATTTTTTTTAGGGAGGAATTAATATGGTTTAATATATCACAAATTTGTTTCAGTTTAAATAAAGAGCAAGAAATATTGCAGCATCATGACTAATACACAGATTTTTTTTTTTACACAATAAAAAGTTTAACTCTATTGTTAATAGGAAAGTGTTCTATAAAATCTTTCCTCAGTTTTATATGAAAAAGAATAACAAAGTTTCAGAGTGTGGACGTTTACAGCTTATTGTATACACAGCATACATCTGAATCCTGATAAATGTGCCCATTTACTATCATAAATCATAATGTGATAATATACAATATTACACTAATACAATAATATAATGTGTCAAGTAACCATTTGTTAAAGTTGATCCAGATTGCAGATACACAAATTGTTTGCAACCTTTCTAAATTCTCCCAAACCAAAACATTTCTCTGCTCCTGCCACTGGCTTCCTGTAGCTGACCGCATCAAATTCAAAACGCAGATGCTTGCCTACAAGGCTAAAACCTCAAAGCTCTAATCACATCCCACACTGCACCAAGTTCCCTCAGAAGATACACATCAAGACTGTTTTCTGTCCTGGCTCCTAGGCGGTGGAATGAGCTTCCTTTAGATGCCAGTACAGCCAAATCGCTGGCAATCTTTAAGTGACAACCTTCCCGAAAGTGGTGGTACTGACCCAGTGTAAGGGTATGTTTAATGATGGAAACTTCAAAGCTCCTATGTAAGTCGCTCTGGATAAGCTCATCTGGCAAATTCCTAAATGTAAATGTAAGCTGATTCACTTGGTCTCCCAAGTTTACATACCCAGCTGGACTACATGATGTAACATCCTTACATCTTACCAAAAATGAGTTTGACCATCGTAATACAGTGTTGCGTGAACTTACCATGGTTTTCTTTCTGTTTTTTTAAATCCCTTTCAAGAATTTGTATCTTGAAGGAAACGAGTTGTCCATTCTCCCAGACAATCTGTTCAGCAGTTTGCCACATTTGCTTTGGCTGGACCTGAGAAATAACCAGCTCACTTGTCTTCCTGCTAATATCGGTCAGCACAGGTACAGCAAAACCAGCTTGTATACATCACAAGCACATCTGATGCATTACTGATTCAGGAAACCTTGGGTATGTTTATTCTATTTTCACAGTCATATTATAGTTCTTTGATTTCTTTAGGTGCTTGAAAACATTGCTGCTGGAGGGGAACCCTATTAAAGAGCTTCCGCTAGAGTTAGGTACGTTCTAAGATCACATACTATGTCTTCAAGGTTATCTTGCATTACATTATTAATAAGGTTTATAATTTGTAGTGTAGGATTTATTCCTACATACTCCTTAAAGCTTCCTCATTTCTGTCAAGTTGGTCTATTAGTTCATGTATGACTCCCTTTAGACCCTACACTGACAGGAAATAATGTCTACAAAAGGGTCATTCGTCACAAGAGCAGCCCTCATCATTTAAAAGCATCTTCCTAAATAAGTTGTCCGTTAACTTCTAGGCTGGTCCTCAGATGCTTTAAAATCCAGTTGCTCTCTTAACTCTGTCCTTGCTGTCATTTCCTGGCAGGTAATTTGATCACACTACGAGCTTTGAGCTTGAGGACCTGTCCTGTCTCGTTCCCACCGCAGGAAGTGCTGCAGCAGGGTCTCGCACACATCCTGCAGTTCCTGCGTCGCACAGACTTGGCTCGGCAGCCCCTCAGCATGCACTGTGCACACGCAGGTCTGTACGCCGGCCAAATCAATCCTTACCTGTGTGTGTGTGTGTGTGTGTGTGTGTGTGTGTGTGTGTGTGTGTGTGTGTGTGTGTGTGTTTGTTTGCATATGTTTATGTATATAAATGTCTGTGTGTTTGTGTTTGTGTGTGTGTGTGTGTGTGTGTGTGTGTGTGTGTGTGTGTGTGTGTGTGTGTGTGTGTGTGTGTGTTTGTGTTATCCCTCACCATCTGTGGCTTTGCATAAAAAAGGATGGCCTGCTTCAAAAATAGCTTCCTGCCCTGGTTCTGCTTCGGCAGTGTGACTTCTGTTCCCTTGGAAACGACGCGTGTGGCTCAACTGGCTCATGGCACAGTGCGACCCTGTAATATTTTTAGCTGGATGAAAATGATGGACAACCTCTCGCACTGTCCTGCATCCATCTCTGGGGCTGCACGTGCCCAATACGCCCCTTAACTGCTCCTTAACTATATTTTACAGAAAAAAAAATGTGTTGAATCCAGTTCTTGTTTGCACAGAAACATGCTATGCTGTTATACTGTAACAGTAATTGACTTACAACTTGATATCATCTTTTCATATAGTATTACCCCATGTCATGGCATCCTGCTTGCTTCTTAATACAGTTACTGTAAGATGGATTATCTTTCCCTTCACATTTTAGCGCTACCGGGTTCATGCTCCTTGGTTATGATGACCTTAGAGGTTATGATAAGCCAATACTCTCTTTCTGGCTACACGCATTTGCATACAACAAATATCTGCTCGTCTTTATCTTCAGATATGCCTGCTGTGGAGAAGTTGGCGCTGTCTGAGCTTCTCCAGTCTAGCCTGGATCTGTCTGAAGTGGATGACAACGAGATTGAGAGATTCAAGGAGCTTAGGCAGCGAATGGTCCAGTTGGACACGGCCGATCTTGGGCCCACCGAGCCGGTCATTCCGCTGCAACACTACCTAGGAGCAGCAGAGGGCGACAGATCTCACAGTACTCGACCCCCATCCACGAAGAGGTATGCGAATGTACTGTATATTAGATGAAGGTTTCATGGAAAGGCAGGTCTTTAAACATTAGAATAAAACAATGCAAAGTAAGCGATAAGAATGACAATAAAGTAAGTGAGCAAAATGTTTAATGGCTACATCACAGGATCCAAGAATTAACAAGAGGATTGTTGCCAGAGCTCCCTCCATCTGATTTGCAGAACTGGAAGAGGACAGAAGAGAGAAGATTGGCTGCCATGAGGAGAGAGTTGAAGGAAAAACAAGCCGCACTAGAACAAAAAAGGAAGTATGTTTGTATGTATGCAGTATTCCTTCATTAAAAAAAAAAAAGCAGTTTGTTCTTTTATAGTCTATGAGGTGAATAACAATTGCACTGAAAACTCTGGCAATCTTCCCCTTACCCTCAAATGACCCAAGCCCCACTTGGCAAATTCGATGGGAAAAGGATAGAGCCAAGCAAATTGATTCCATCTAGGGATTAGAGCAAGAAAAAACATTTCAAAACAAAGAAGCAACACGGATGAATTAAACACCAATAATATTAATCACTGTTGATATATGTATGTTTCAATGATATTATCATTGAAGTTATAAAAACAAACTTCCCCACCAGTTTAAAGCTGATGCTTGATAATGATTATGAGGAGGAATAAGTTACAGAACAAAGATTTGAGATCGAAAACATTATTTGCATAATGAAGCGTAAGTAGAATTAACTCATGCCGCTGACACAACAATGTTACTGACAAATGCTGGTTTCAGTCCAGCCCAGCCTCATTTAGGCAATCATTTAGCTAATAATATTGATACATCTGATCTTACATGATTAATCTGTAGCAGGTTTAGGAAATACTGGGCTATATAATGATACATTTGAGGAAGCACAAGTTGGATCTTAAAACTGTGTATCAAAGCTGCTTGTAGATATTTAACGAAACACTACAGCAAAATACAACTGTAACCTAAAACTCGAATTGAAAATAAACAAATTTGTTCAGTTGTGTGTAGTGTGAGTCCTGATTTGTATTGTCTTTCTACATCGTAAGACGATGCAGAAGGCATCAAAAATATGCAAAGTATGCAAAAAAAATGCAAAATCTCTTTTGAAAAGATGGTATAGAGAAGTGTGTGTGTGTGTGTGTGTGTGTGTGTGTGTGTGTGTGTGTGTGTGTGTGTGTGTGTGTGTGCGTGCTCAACCTTTAAAACCTTTATTCTAGTTATATAAATAACTTCTCACCTCTCTGGGGTGTGTGTGTCTCAGAAATGCGGAGCTATTGCAGGAGTGGAGAAACCAGGCCAAGATCATGCAGGACAGGAAAATGCTGGAACACAAACTGGACAGGAGTAATACACATCAGAAACAAATGGTAAAAAAAAAAAAAAACATTTTTTAATCTGCCACATTATTAAGTTACAGGACAATACAAAGGAATATTTTATCTCATACAGTCCCCAATCAACTAACATTTCAGAGGCATTTTTATTCCTGTGTGTAAAGGATCAATGTCTGCAGTGTTCTTTTTTTTTTTTTCCCTGCAAAGAAAAAAATAATACTGCAGTACGTTTCCTTAACATGCTGTCCCAGATAGCCGAGAGTTGGCTAGCATAGGTTCAGAGTCAGTTTTCCTCATGCATTCAGACAGCCGTCCCGATGTGGCCCCTGTTCAGCTGGTAATCTCACACAAAAATAGCTGATTTTCTGGATGGTGTGGGTGGATCTGGGAAAATGACCCATTTAAGAATAAGCAGCCAAACCCCAAGAATAGGAAACTGAAACACCTTATAAACTGACTGAAATTCGTTTTCCCATCTTAATCTTTGTGTACAAATCGTGTATTCTGAGGAGTACACAGTATACCATTTCATTATACCATTCCATACCATTCTTTTATTTTCTTCTAAAATTTCTTTTATTTTTCTCTACAAATTATTCCTTATTGTTTGAATCATTTTCATATAAAAGAAAAAGTAAAAACTACTGGTTGTTTTTGTACTATCCAAAGAATGACACCGGCGAGACTTGGAATAACAACTCACACAGTAAAGACCAGAATACTCAACAGTCATCGATTAGAATGCACAAGGAAACAGAGGAGACCAGGTACAAGGATGTATTTCATATACTACTGTTTGATAGAGTAGACCATTAAACCTTTATGCTCCAACACATAAATGTGCTGAGAACGGCACACTGGGCCATTATTTATTTAGGAAATTATTGACATTTTACAGTTGTCACTGCAACAAGCTGTTCGCAGGAATGTTGGCAAATATATTGGAAAACATTTGAAAAACAGTGTGTCCCCACAATTATTGAGTTATATTATTGAATTATATGAGTGCTTGCAATTATTCAAGTCACCAAAGTCTAATTTAGATTTAATAGATAGATAGATCTAATTTAGCTATTAAAGCAAAATTAACTCTAACTTATAACTAAGTTATTATTAAAAAAAATCTATAATAATAATAATAATAATAGACATGATTTCTAATATCTAACAAAACAGTTTCCATTTTGCTTTGCATAATTCAATCTGTATTTAATGGCATAACCAAGGATAGCAAAATATTTACAACACTGACCTCTAGTGGTCATGATCAGAATATGCAGGCACATTTGGATTGATTAAAGTCATTTAGTCATTTTAATTTAGATTTTTTATTATTTTTTTACAACTTAAGTGAACTCGAATTGAACTCACTGAAATTAACCTACTTAAATCATGAAGAAAACTAATTCACTCAATTATCGGACAAGGGTGACATTCATCCCTCAGCTCCAAATTGAGTAGTCAATGAGGTGTGTGTTCATTTGTGTCGTTGCCTGTTGTGTGTGTGTCTTAAGGGTGGCAAGGGACAAAGAGCTTGAGCAGCGCATCAGGTTTCATGTTCAGATGATGCAGGAAAGACGCAGAAGACCCAGAGTCTCACCTGCAGAGGAGGCAAAGGCAGCTGCTCAGGAGATGGAGGAGGTAAAGGACTAATCCTTTAAGAGTTTTGTGTTTAATTCAAACACAGGCACACAGACAGGGAGGAAAAAAACACAACTAATAGGCCTTATTTATCAAAGTCGCATAGAAACAAGCGCAAATGTGATTACACAGAAAGGTGTGTGAGCAAATTTGCACTTTATTTCATTAAACGTTTTATGGCAGTGCTTTGAATGTAATTCAGATTGCTGCAATAAAAATATTGAAAAAATATTGGAAACCCTAACAGAAGAAAAAATAAAATGCAATATTAATATGGTTTAAAAAGAAGTTTGGATTGTTTAACGGGTTTGTCTTTCAATCCTTTATTTATTTATTTTTTACTGAATGTGGCATTATGTAAGTTTACTAGATAGAAGTAATAGGCGTGTTTTCAAGCAAACACCTTATTTAATTTATCAGAGCAGTAATAGTGTGTATACACATCAGCACCTTATAATGTTTCAGGTACAATATTGCACCTATTACTTATTCCAACTCTCTTTATTGTTTTGAAAATTATCAACAGACATACAGCATAGATCCAACAAAAGGCATATTCAAATATAAAAACATGTATGAACAAAGGTGCAACTGTATGTCATCCCAGATCCCACAGTCCCCCCACCCATCCCATCACAGGCCATTCCCCTTAGTAGTTGCACCTATTACTTATGAGTTGAAAATAATCCATGTTTGCATTGAGCGACATTTACAAATAGGGCTAAAATGCATACACTAAAACCCATTAAAAGGT
>JAAGKR010002347.1:62727-96535 GCA_011419295.1 Clarias macrocephalus
TACAGCATAGATCCAACAAAAGGCATATTCAAATATAAAAACATGTATGAACAAAGGTGCAACTGTATGTCATCCCAGATCCCACAGTCCCCCCACCCATCCCATCACAGGCCATTCCCCTTAGTAGTTGCACCTATTACTTATGAGTTGAAAATAATCCATGTTTGCATTGAGCGACATTTACAAATAGGGCTAAAATGCATACACTAAAACCCATTAAAAGGTTTTTGGCTATGTTTTAATATAGGTGGCTCGGCGGCTTAGTGGTTAGCACTGTGGCATTATACCTCCAGGGTCCGGGCTTAATTTCCTCCTCTGGGTCTGTTTGCATAGAGTTTGCATGTTCTCCCTGTGCTTTGTGGGTTTCCTCTGGGTACTCCGGTTTCCTTCCACTGTCCATAGACACGCAGATTAGAGTAACTGGTACTCACAAATTACCTGTAGTGTGTGGTTGTGTGCGTCCTGCAATGGATTGGCCCTCCCCATCCAGGGTATACCCTGCCTCGTGCCCAGAGTCTCCTGAGATATACAACAGGCCCCTCACGACCCTGTAGAAGGAATAAAGCGGTATAGAATATAAATGAATGAATGTTTAAATATCTGCTGTTGTATTCTGGAATTTAACCAATAGGGGGTGTGATGTGCAAATCATGAGGAAGTATAAACACCTCTGCAGCTGAATATAAAAGGCACTTTTTGTTGTTGGTCTTTCGGCTGATCCCGGGGTCGCCACAGCGGACCATCCGATCAGCACACAAGCTTGGCACAGGTTTTAATGCCAGATACCCTTCCTGACACAACCCTCCCATTTTATCCAGGCTTGGGACCGGCACTGTATCCAGTGGCTGGGGTTTGGACACTGGCTGGGCAGCTGAATATAAAAGGCACAATCACTTTTATGAAAACATGTACATGTTTGTGTGGTATATACAGTAGATAGCATGGTAGGTAGGCAGCATGGCTTGGTGGTTAGCATTGGGCCTCGCACATCCAGGGTCTGTGTGAATGGTGTTTACATGTTCTCCCCACCCTTTATGGTACCACAGTCCTTGCAGATTAAGCTAATTGGCACTCTCAAATCGTAGTTTGTGAATGAGCCTGTACGTGTGTGCCCTGCAATGGATTGGCACCCTGTCCAGGGTGTACCTCACCTCGTGCCCTAAGTCTCCTGGGATTGGCTCCAGCACCCCCCAACCCTGTATACAGGATAAAATGGTATGAGTGAGTGAGCGAGTGAGAAATGTAATGGGGATGTAAAACAAAAAAAATAATAAAAGAAATCACTGGAATTAAACTGTTTTTTCTTTATTTTTTTTCTCTGTGCCAAGGTAAAACAGCTGCAGGCGGAGCTTGCCGAAAGGAGACGAGTGAAACATCTGGAGTACCGTTTGAGCGCCTTCACTGGAGAAAGGGGTTATGATTATGATATTTAATATGACTCGACCCTGATTTTTTTTTTTGATGAATGTAACCTGCTACCACCTGCACAGGCTGCACTATTACATCACAGTATACGGTGTGCGTGAGAGAGTGGAGGGGTGTGTGTGTGTGTGCGTGTGTGTGTTGGGGGGCTTTAATAGCGCTGGCTAATACGTCACAGTACAAGTCTTGATAAAGATGTTGAGTTTGTCCAGGCGGTGGCGCGTTTCTCATTGTCGTCTTCAATCAGTCCTTCACGAGTCAGCCATTTTATGCTTAGGCCCTAGTGGATGTGTGTTGGAGAGGAAAATAAAACATGTAATCAAATCACAGTGTTGAAGCCATTCAGACAGATCTTGATGTGATATTTTTTCTATGTGTTAATGAATTTATCAGATGGTGTTTGTAGTGTAACCTGACACGCATTACAATGTCATCAACGTGATTTAATCATACCATTCAGAACACTTATCAAAACAAAATATGTAAGTAAAAATATTGTTCGTATTTCATAATCCATGTGTTTGTGTGTTATGATTAAAGAAATAACTAGTGCTGTTGATCAGTGATGCAGGCAAAGCTGCTGTATGTGGTTAACGGGAATCTTAAGCAAAGCATATCTTAAATGGAGTGATAGCATCTTCTCCCCAAAAAAACACGGAAATCTGGATGAGACAAAACACACACTCCACTACCAGTGTGTAAGCGGAGGATCGCGCGCTCACGGATTCCTCTCTCGCCTCTTTGTGATGTCACGGCTGGCCGCACGGCTGTAATTGCACCGGTGGGTTGATGGCGTCATTCCGTGGCCCTGTGTAGCCTCCTGTGCTCGCTAGCAGAAGGAGCGAGGATCTGAGGCCGACGCGCGCGGCTCCGGCGCCCGGGAACGAGCAGCGCCAAGCCGGACTCTTCACACAGGAAACATGGAGGCCGCGGCCGAGGAGGAGCTGCGGGCCGGCTCCCGGATTCCGGTCACCATCGAGCAGATAGTGAATGACACCCTGGTAGTAACGCTCACCTACCAAGAAAGGAGTTACACCGGGATTTTGCTCGACTGCAACAAAAAGTAAGTTTATTTCATTGTTATTTTTGATTAATTTGCTTAACGCGCAAAGGCCGTTAGCTAAGCTAAGCTAAGCTAATTTGGCTAACTAAGTAAGCAAACGCTATCCATCAAGAAGAGGCCACAAGGCCACCTATTTATTATCCAAAGCAAAATCTCATATTCTACACAGAGCTCACGTCTTGCATAAATATGCACCAACATAATTATATCTTTAAAATGTTTTTTTAATCTATTTGTCAGGGTCGAAAATGATTTTAAAAATTATTTCTTCAGCTTAAGTTAGCCAATTAGCTCCTGTAAAAATATGTGTTGTTAATAATGATAGAATGCTGCTTTCATGTAATGTAATTTTTTCCCCCACACGTTGTAGTTGTTATAAGTACGATGTATATAAATTAATCGTTGTGGTTATTCCTGCTTATTGTCCAGGGAACGATAATCTCTCATTGTTGTAGCTTGTGGTTGCTAGCTGAAAGTCTTCTCATTCAGTTGAAGTGTAATAAAAACCCAGATTTATTATGTTTCAGACAGGTGATTTATAAACAGCAGTGTTTATCTTCTGGTCGAAGATTAATCTTCACGTTGTTTTTAATCGACTTTTTATAAGGAACTTGTCCATAGTCACATGTGAAGCAGATTGTCTTCGGTGTGTGTGTGTGTTGGTCTTTTTCTTATCATCAGGCTGTGCCCCTAAAAACCTCACTTGTTCTATATTAGACACGTTTTCCTTGACACGTAATAGACATTGTATTAATCTGTTCTGAGTGTTCATTTAATTAATGATGCATTTAGTGTAGAGAAGTTGAAGCTGCTGGAAAGGCCATCTTTCTTCAAGACAAAGACAGGTGGGGTGTCACTGACCAAACCAGCTAGTGACCTTTGTTGAACTTGTGGCATAGATTTCTAGTTAACATGTGCGGAATCACTGATGGATAATAAAGAATAGTTGGTGTGAAATTGTTTGGCAACACTGCAGTGTGTAAGCGTGAGTTTCTTGTGTATGCATGTTGTTTGTGGTCCTGATTGTGCTGCCTACGTAGCCAGGTTTATGTCTCAGTGTCGGAATATCTTAGGTCAGTAATGTTTTTATTTTATTTATTTCATTGTTTGTTTTTTATTTAGAGCTACATTATTATTGTATGCGTTTCTTGTTTATTGGTTATGGATAGATAGATGGATTAGATGTGCTTCGGCACAGTTTCCAGTGAAACGTGCCATTTTTCTGAAAAGCCTCCTACAGCTATGCAAGCAAAATTCCTCTGAGGCTTGTAGGATAAAACAGAGCCTGGAGCCATATTATTCTAAATTAATTGTTTTCTCTTTTTATGTATATACGTAAATTGTATTGCTTCAAGATAGATTCGTTTCATGAGGGATAACTGTAAAAATAAATAAATAAATAAACTGTTGCCTTTTTTTTTAACTAACAGTTTTATTATTTAATCATCAAAATGAAAATCTGATTACACTTGATGTTCCAATGTTTATCAAACACAATATAATCATCATATTTCCAGGTCACCCAGCCTAATTTGAAGAATGATTCTGGCTAACATCGGAAGGCCCAAATAAGGCCCAAGACAATGACGTTTTAATCCTGTTCCCTTTAACCTTTCCCCTATTAATAGAATATATTAATCATGAATGTAAAATGTCATGTTTTCTCATTTTAAATGGTAAAATGAATTAATCTTTAATATGTGTTAATATGTGTTTACCGACCAGGAAACAATGCATTCAATCGCAAAAACCCATTTCAAATCACAATCTATTCAATCCCATATTAGAGGTGTTTTCCTCTGGTACTGCTTCACTTTCTTTTATAGTAGTAATGTTTGATTGGGAGAGAGATTTTATTAGGCAAAATCTTTCCTTCATTTCCTCTTTCCCCATTGTTGTATCATTTGTCATTTCCTGTATTTTGGGAATTGCCATTGTGTCAGCAGCATGGCTTGAATCATTGTGATGCTGAGTCACTGCTGCTCAGAAACACTTTAGCCTCTACATGGCAAGAACGATTTGTACAGCTCTTCTACCTTGGCCAGATTGTTTTAACCTTTCCCAAATAATCCCTTTGTTCACTTGATGGATGACATTTTAATTTAAAATAAAAAATGCAGCTGATGCGGAAGCTATTCTATAGCCCCATGATAACTGCCTCTTTATCTATCCATCTATCTAGCCAGGTATTTCTTTTATCGGAGGCCTCTAAGGACTGCACGATGGGAGGGGAGCATTTTCTTTTAGGGATTAATTAATAATCACCACACAATCAAATATCAGGCAGGATGTGAAAACAACCAAATCTCCAGACTCTTCCTTGTTGCATCCCTAGTGGCTGATGGGATTGTTTTTGTTCAGCGAGTGTGGAGGGGGGGTGCTGTTGTGAGGCAGGCCTGTTGGCCTCTTTGTCTGCTGTCTCTGACAGAGTCAAGCCACTGAGTGTGCAGTCTTGACTATAGCCACTCTTCAATGATTGTTACGAAATGGTCCAAAATTCCTGCCGTATGCATGTAGGTGCTGTGCTTCACAAAGACGACGTGTGAATTTATTGTTGGACTGAGTTGCAGCACAAACCTGAGATCAGGATTCTGTTTAAGAAAGACAATGGTCCAGTGTTCTGTAGTTCAGATAGATATACTCTTGTTCTCCATAAGACCGTTGCATGATTACACTACATTTTATAACTAAATTTTTAATGTTGTTCTCATAGTACAATTTGAATAGTCTTATTTTTAACTGCCTTGCTGCCAAAGTAGCAATTCAAGCACCTCGTAAGCTTGTTGTGCAGCGTTAACTGCTAGTGCTTTACCTGGAATTTCAGTTCCAGGGACTACAGGTAACCCTCAGAATGTTATTGTGCCACAGTGTGCTAAAGCAGGAGACCATTCCTACTGCACAAAATTAGTCCCCAAAATGAGTTAGTTTAGTCCCCATCTCTGCACTTTGTGATTTGCTAATAAAATTCTTTTTTTAAATCAGCCGAATACATTAGTTAGCTTTGTAACTCTGTGTTTGTGTACACATTGGAAAATGTATATTTCAATTCAATTTTATTTGTGTTGCGCTTTATATGAGCTTATATGAGCTTGTGATTTCTTCGTGCTGCTTCCAGGACCTGTGCCCTCATAGGCTTTCTCTTTTGTTCTATCTAGGACTGGGTTGTTCTGCCTACCAGATGTTGTAGGAAAGTCAGAAGAGCCTCTAATATCCAGACAAGAAACATCTGACATAATGAATGAGGAGCCATGCTCCAAGCCAGCCATTCAGTCAGCCCAGAGACCAAAGGATGAGAACACGGAGCCTGACAAACTATCTCCTGTTCCCATACCCATCCCAGTACAGCCAGGCCAGCCTACCTACCCACCCTACTTTGAGGGTGCACCTTTTCCCCAGCCTATGTGGGTACGTCACACGTACAGTCAATGGGTTCCTCAACCTCCACCTCGACCAATCAAAAGAAAGAAGAGACGATCTCGAGAGCCTGGCCGCATGACCATGAGCACCATTAGACTGCGTCCTAGACAAGTGCTATGTGAAAAGTGCAAGAACACGGTCACTAGCGATGAGGACAGTAAAGATGGCTCAGCTGTGGCCAAGCCTTCCAGGAAGGAGAATGCGCCACAAGGGGAAGAGCATGCCAAGGATGCCACACCTAAAGGACTCAGGAAGGAAGATGGCGATGGCCCAAGGGAATCCAAGAGGCGAGACGAAACTCCATGCTATGAAAGCAAGCGTTGTCGAAAAGAAAGGAAGGAAGATGAAAAGTTTCCAGGAGGTGATGTAGTCCCACACAGTCCTGTGATAAAGATCTCCTATAGCACTCCGCAAGGGAAAGGGGAGGTAATGAAAATCCCATCTAGAGTTCATGGTTCTGTGAAACCTTTTTGCCCCAAGCAGCTGATGCAAAATGGGCTTGGGGAGCACGACAATAGCCGCGAACCCAGAAAAGAGACGCGATCTGCTGTTGAGTCCATTCGAACTGGTCTTACTGTGTCTATCCCCAAACTTAAACTCCCAAAGCTGACTGATCAGGACATCCCGTCACCTAAAATCCGCTTAAAGACTCGAGGGGATGGTGTGGAGCGCGTGTCTGTGTATGAGGCGGAACTGGTGGGAGAGGCAAGGCGCAGGAGTCCCAGAATTCCTGGTTCAGGACTAACTCGAACCGAGGACTCGGGGGACAAAAATGCCCTGGAACTCTGGTCAAGTGAGGAAACTGAGCGGCACGGTGATCTCACACTCCTTATCAACTTTGGGAAGCGCAAGGCGGACTCGTCCAGCCTTTCAGTGTGTAGCAGTGACAGCCTAGATGAGTCCAAGTCATTCAGCTCAGACGGGACATCACCAGAGTTGTGCGAGCTGGCGCCTGGCGATCATGTTATTGGTGTATCGTCCTCGGTGTCAACGACATCATCAGCATCACGGGCCGAAGGTAGGACAGTGCCACCGCTGACTGTGAGGTTACACACACGCAGCATGAGCAAGTGCATAACGGAGGAGGGCCACGCTGTAACTGTTGGTGATGTAGTGTGGGGAAAGATACATGGCTTCCCCTGGTGGCCAGCCAGAATCTTGAGCATTAGCGGCACTCGGCGAGAGGAGGATGAGGCAGATGCACCCTGGCCTGAAGCCAAAGTGGCCTGGTTCGGCTCACCGACCACCTCACAGCTTTCTGTGGCTAAACTTTCACCTTTCCGTGAATTCTTCCGGCTACGTTTCAACCGCAAGAAAAAGGGCATGTACCGGCGCGCGATCATTGAGGCGGCTAAAGCGGTCGGTCACATGAGCTCTGAGATCACCTCCCTGCTGTCACACTGCGAAACATAGGTGAGGCATCATTTCTACTGTTCTGCTTTTTTTGTTGGTTGTTAATTTCTAAACATTACGAATTGTAAATCATTTGAAGCTTGTCAGTCTATATGGAAAAGTTATTTTTAGGTAGGTGTTTTAAATAAAACATATGGTATCAAACTGAAATTGCTGGAGAAGGACATTAAGTCTGAATCTATATTTAAGGTCAACATTGACAAAAAAATCCCTAGGCTAAAAGTCATCAAGTCATAGACTTGGGAGAAACTCGAATAAATGTTTTTTTTTTCTCTGTCCAATAATGAGTCATAAAAATAAGCAATAAAAAGTATTAGCAATAAAAGTATGCAAATAATTCATTTCAGCTATTGGTGTCATCATGCACGTGTGTGTGTGTATATACACTATCAGTTAAAGGTTTGTATGGAATTATGTGTTAAACAAAAAGCTTTAAACAACACAGAATGTGTTTTTGTATTTTTCAAAGTAGCATTGGTCGCTCGGTGGTAGGTTTCTATGCAGAAGGTCGGGTTCGAATCCTACCCAATACCCGAACCACAGCCACTGGATGCAGTGCCAGTCCTAAACCTGAATAAACTGGCAGGGTTATGTCAGGAAGGGGATACGGTACAAATCCTGTGCCAAGTTGTGTGCAGATTAGATGGTCCACAACAACATTGTCTAAAGTATCTACATTTAGCTTTGATGTCAGCTTGGCACACTCATGGCATTCTCTCATCAGATTCGGGAGCTAGTGATCTGGAATGGTTTTCAGTTCGTAGGTATGCCTTGTCAAGAGTTAAGTTGTGACATATTTTTTGAATTCTTAATGTGATTTTAGACCATTAGTTGTCTAGTGCAGAGGAAGGGTGGATATAGAGTTAATAGCCATATCAGTGCTTCTACAACTACTGTACAAATCCATATTTTATCAAGAAAAGCTCAGTTGAGTAAAGAGAAAAGACTGTACATCTTTACTTTAAGAAATAAAGGTCGGTCAATTTGCAAAATGTCAAGGACTTTGAATGAATTCTCAAGTGCAGTTGCCAAAACCATCAAAAGCTAAGATCAAACTGGCTCTCATGAGGACTGTCCCAAGAAAGAAAGACCAAGAGCTACCTCTGCTTCAGAGGATAGTTTATTAGAAAGACTAGCTTCAGAAAGTGCCAATTTGAGGCACCTCAGATTAAAGCCCACATAAATACAAGCTGCAGACATATCAACATCCACTCTTCAGAGGAAATTGCACAAGACTTAGTTGAGCCAAGAAACACAAGCAATGAACATTATTTCAGCGGAAAACTGTTCTTTGGTCTGATGAGTCTGAATTTGAGAGTTTTGGTTCAAACCACCATGTCCTTTTGTTTTTTTGGTTTGGGAAGGGTGAATAGATGTCTCCTGAATGTGTGGTTCTCACAGTGAATCATGGAGCGAATTGCTTTGCTGGAGACGCTGTTGGTGACTTAAGTCAAAAGTTAGAGCACACTTGACCAGCATGGCTACCACAGCATTTTGCAGTGACATGCCATGCCATCTGGTTTGCACCAAGTGGGAGCATCATTTGTTTTCCAATGACCAGTGACCCCAAACATACCTCCAGGTTATGTAAGCGCTATTTGTCCAAGAAGGAGAGTGATTGAGTGCTGCATCAGATGACCTGACCTCCACAATCACCTGATCTAAATACATTTGGTTTGGGATGTGTTAGACACAGAGTGAAGGAAAAGCAGCCAACAACCATAACAGGTGACTGTCTCATGAGACTGACACAGAGAATGCTAAGGGTTTGCCAAGCTGTCTCAAGGCAAAAGGTGGTTGAGAAATGGAAAATCTAAAATGTATTCTGGGTTATTTACCACATTTTTTACACACACAGTGTTTGTGTGTATGTATAATTTTATAGTTTTTCTGCCACTGTTCTGCCAAAAAATGCTGCCTATCAAAATGTGGTTTAGTTTTTATGCACAGCGCTAAAGTTTGATAAGCTGTGTACAATATTCTTTAGAGTTTTAAAGTACCTCAGTTAATGCTGCGTTTTTTTTTTTTTTTTGTTTGTTTGTTTGTTTTTGTTTTTTGTCAATGCTGCACAACTTGTGCAATGAGCAGACTCTAGGCTTACGAGCATTGCCGAATCTAAGTTTTCAGAGCCGGCCGTAATTATGATTTGAATACTGAGTGGATTAAGCCGTGAGCATCAGTGTTGTTCATTTTAAATTATTTGTGTGATTGCAAGGTGACAACCATTCTAAGACGTTGTTATTGTAGTACTTTGTTTCAGTCAAGTGGAATCAATCTCTGTGACATGTACAATTTAGGTTTTGTTCCTCGGACAGTAACTTGACACGTTCATGGTCCATTGTCCACAATTGTGAAGTAACTTGTACACGTCGATAAGGGTCAGAGTAGAATGGTTTGCACTGAATACTACAAAGTACTGAACAGTTTTTCTTCCTCTTAAAATCATGGTTGATGGGTGGTTTAAGATTACGTAATGATTTTACTTAATAGTCATAGCAAAACTTACTGAAACGTTGAAACTGCAGTGCAGCCAGGAAATCTGCAAATGGACACAAGCATAGTTCTTTGTTGTACTATAACACTGTTACTGTTGTAGGTTTAGACATGCTGGGATGCATGTTCAACATCTGCTGTGTAATACCTAAAAAAAATTAGGTACTACTGCTACCTAATTTTCAGGTTGAAGGTCTGATCTATTCCTGGACTCATTAAGTTCTGGGGCTGAATTATATACACATGTTCTACGAAAGTCCTAAGTTCCTAAATCCTACTCATAAAACATTTTTCAGCAAGCTCCTGGGAGGTCTACATTTTTGTAATGGAGGACTACACAATGCACAAAAAAAAAAAAACCTAAACGGAAAATTACAGTATCGCTGACTCGATTGATGAGAACAGTTAGCTTAAAGCATGCCTAAATGCCACTGTCCATTTTCAAATGTCAGCAAATTTGCTTTTAAACTTGCTCTGCTATTTCCGTGTGGCCAAACAGTAGAGAGCTGTGTGTATCTCCAGTGTAATTTAACAGGTTAGGTGAGATACTTGAAACTCCATGATGTTTTATATGCTCGCACACTGACTAACTGAAGCCAGGACTTTAACTAAAGATCAGGAGTTATTAGTTGCAACTAGCTTAGTATAAAATTTAAATAATTAATCACTTGTGTACATGTAAAGAGCAGCAGCAGTGCTTGAATTCCTGTGTAGCGAGATGGGTCTGATTTAACATTTCCCTTTTTTTTAAGCTTTCCTATACATTTTCTGCCAATGAAGACTTTGAATACCTTTTTTTTAACATGTTTTTGGCATGTCTATATGACATGTTTATACATTAGCATGTATAGACAAGTGAAGCAAAGATGTATTATAGAGAGATGTTTTTATTCTCCTGCTCTGACATTAGGGGGGGAAAAAACTTAACATGCTATCTAAGGCACTTTGACACAGAAGTCATGCTATAAAACCACAAAAAAAAAAACCTTAACATGCTGTCTTTGCTCAACTTTGGTGATTCAGAATGAACCCACCTATCTGTGGTGTAAAGCTGCTTCAATGTGTGCTTTCAGGAAACATGATTACAATATTGGTGTCCGGTTAATGTATGATTAGCTTTAAGTATTATCATATTTTATTATTTGTTTGTTTTCTAAACTTCTTGATGGTCAGGTTATGCACATCTCACTCCATTCCACAATGGCGACTCTCCATTATACACAGGTCTTGTTTTGGCTTTGCCAGCTTAAAAGCTCAACAATGACGACTCGTCCACTTTTGACAGACAGACACAAGGCATTAATGAAGGTGCAACAGGCTGTGTGAATGGAGCTTTTGCGGATTGTTACGGGTTAAACACGACTACAAAATGAATGAAAAGGAAATGCATATTATACGATGGGATGTTTTTTTTTTATTTTATTTTTTATGTCTATCTAAAATTTCCCACTGATATTTAGGTCCCAATGGCCATCTAGTGATGCAATCATCTCCCCATTCTCTCTCAGCAATCACAAAGAAACTAGCCGATTACGACTGTGATCTCATGTCTTTAGAAGAGGGAGGATAGCATTATCCTGGAGTGTGTAAGGCAAACCTACTCCAGAGGCACATGCAAGCAAGTTTTAATCTAATTAAGACTGAATCAGAAATTGTCAACAGATTCCAAACACCCCATTGGCCATCAAGTTGGATGATTATAAATGCCACAACTATCATATGCCTCTGGAGTAAGCTCGCCTTACAGACTAATCACGGTCATAATCGGCTTGTTTCTTTGTGATTGTTGAGGGAGACTGGGGAGAACGCAAACTTGTGGTCTGGTGACAAGGGAACTATTCAGTTATGCCCCTCAAAAGCCCATCACCGTACCCTTTTAAATCTTGTTGTTGTTAAATATTGATTTTATTGTTGAGAGGCAACAGCAGCCAGCCTTTATTTCTGACTAGCTGAAGTATCTGTCGTTGATGAAGAGAAGAGAGTTTGTAGAAATAGTTAAAAGGTTAAAGCTAAAAAAAAATAAAAAAAAAGCTGATCAGCTTTAATGTAATCAGTGACACGTTTGCCCGTCTATCTGTACGGCAGAACTCTCTGCCTACACAGCAAAATCCCCAACATTCAGATAACACCCAGTGTGTGGAATTAACAGTGTGCAGTGTTTCTATGGGCCCAGTAAGACTCAGATGAACCCTGAAAGTGTTAAACACTGGAGATTTTACTGTGTAACTTAGTAAACCAAATAAATAAAATGTTTTAAGATTCAGATCTTACGCCTTGTTTACGCCAAGTTGTACTTTCATCGTCGGCCAAATACACTCCCTGTTCTTTAGTTGGAGAGTGAATCATAGATGTGAAATCAAAAAAGTAGGATAAAGATTACGTGCTGTCTTAACATGACTCGAGGCTGTTTGAATTCACCTATACCACTTTAGTTATTTTAGCAGTGAAAATATTAAATAGTGCCAAAGTTTCATTAATTCTATCCAGCGGGCGATTTAAGATTGCATTGTGCATTATGGTCATTTTGGTGTCTCCTGCATATTCTGTGTATACTAGGTAAATTATTGCGTTGATTGGCTTTGTTGAGTGATGCGTATAGCCATACCCACCCCAAGGCAAAAGCGCTGAATAAGTTTTTAAGTGCTAGATACTGACACAATCTGATGCATACCTTCTACTCAACATTTTGATTGAATTCAAGTACCCAAGTACTGATAAAGTTTCATAAAATTCTCTTCAGTCAGTTTTATGTTATGCTGTGGCAAAAAATCTGGCTGGACAGACATACAGACCTACAGGCAGGAATTTATGTATGAAACTTAAAGATATCAGTGAAAAAGCGACCAACGTTTCAAACAAAACCTTTCTTTAATTCATATAGATTTGGTTTTATTGATGCAAGTAACCTTTTTAAGACCTGCTTTTATTGTTTGTTTTTTTAATGAATGAAAACATCAAAGGAAAATATTTAATTTATTATTAATATACTTGATTTTTGTTTGTTTTTGTTCATTCGTTCTTAGTTTATCCTAAGTTACACTAGGATTTCTTTGTGAATGTTGCCTTTGTTCTTAAGAATATTAAATATTGACTCAGAGACTGACCGTTCTTCTCCAGCCATTTCAATTGGATACCATATATGTTTTATTTATTTTATTATTCAAAAGACAGGCACATATGTGGGAAGTTGAGGTTTGTTTTTTGTTTTTTTTTAGAAGCTGTCTAGCCAGATGATATTGTTGGGTCAAAAATTCTTTCATTAAGATTCACAGTTTGCTGATGTGCACTTTTTTCCTGCTTCAAAGTGTTGGGAAAGCTGGATGAGTATGTGAAATGGTGCTAAGTTACTATAAACATTGTTATTGGCCAGAAATAATATCCACATATAGTATGGTTTTAGTAGCTAAAATTGTATGTCAAAATGGTTAAAATAAAAATTTTTGAAAGCAATACAGGCAGATGTAACTGTCAACTATTCTTAAACTAATTTATAACAGCATTATCATTTTATTTAATTATTCCTATATCTATATTTAGGGAACCCTGATGTAATTTACTCCATATATTCTTCAAAAAACAGTTATTTTTAAAAGTCCTTGTGCTTGGGCATTTCCCTTCTTTTGTGAACATTGATGCCTATGCGCCCAAACACACACATTTCTCCAGAGAGTGTTTGTTGACTGATGTGGTATATGCTTCATGTTTCAGGATTGAAAGAGGGGAAGGCTGGACACTGGCTGGATTCAGGACCCTGTGCTCCCCTTCTATCATTCCCAACCTGGATGCAGTGCATTTGCTACAGATCTCGTGAGTGAAGGTGCTTTTATTTTTTCACCTGCCTGGAAGGAGAAATCAGCAAACACGCAAAGCAGTTGTTGAGGGCTTGAGGGAGCAAGCAGGCAGGAACATCTGGGAAACGCAAGAGAAGAACTCTTCCTCTCCACCTGTTTTTCTACCCTATCGATTTCTTCAGGACTTCTGTTTTAGTCTAATAAGTAGCTCAACACTAAATCTGAATGTATTTATTGCCAGTGAAGCACAGGCAACCTGGCTCAAACGATCAATCCCACCACTGCTATTTTCTGTCGGTGAAGAGCTCCTGCCTGTCAACTGAGCTACTATAACTAACAAATCCATCATGGAGACCGTCAGTGAGCCTGCTCTAGTGACCTTCACCTAGTCCACTTAAGCAGGAAAATTCGGACAACACACAACGCTAAATAACTTGCCTTTCTCTGAGGTCTCTTTCCTTTTACTTTCAAAACTGAAAATGTGAAAGACTTTTTTTTTGTATCCTCTGCATCTAGAGATCGCTGTCTAGGTCTTAAAACATGCAGTATGTTGTCATTGATGATGGGTATAGTTTCCCCAGAGGGCCGAATTTCTTCAAACGGCCTGTCCCTTTGAGGAAATGTAACTTTTTTTTTCCGTTTTTTCCTCATTTATTTTTCATTTTTATGATGTTATGATGCTCTTGGTCTGAAGGCCTTGGGACCTGTGTCATGGCTTGTTTGAGAATCACAGAGTTTCATATGTACTTGCTTTAATTATTTAATGTGTCATGTAAAGAAAAGCACTTTATCTGTACCTTCAGTGGCCTGCTGGACACTCGTACAATGAACACTAAAGTAGAGTTTTACGGCTGTGAACGGCAGACAAGCTCTGATCAGCCCTCTGGTTCAAACAATCACACCTGGCGCCTGGAAAGTGACTTCTTTTCTATCAGGTTTGGACATGGATGAGAAAACAAGACGCTTTCAGGAACTGGTTGTGTACACTGTATTATTGCGGTTAGTCTGTTTTGTCAACCTCTATTTGTTTTCCTTCCCACCACCGTCTCCCTACAAATGAAATTTTCCACTGGAGAAATGGACAGAAGTGTAAACTCCTATGCATCACATCTTTATTAAAGCTTTAAAAAAAAAAAAAAAAAAACATAAACCTGCTGTTATGGTACTATGAATTCCATACCCACGTCCTCTGAGCACCTCGCAGAATTGAAATGCTTTCACGCTGCAGGATTGTTGACTTGTTTTTCCTTCAGGTGGAAAAGAATGAGTCTTTCTAGTCAGCAGCTGACCTTTTAGGGCCTTGAGAGTTTAAAGAGCCGCTTCAGTGAGGGAGCACGCATGTAAACCAGGGAGGAAAGGAGGTGGGGGAAGGGAGCCAAACCCGAGCGTAGGAATATTTTAAGCTCACTGCTAAGCGCAAAGCGTCTCACCACTGCATTTCAATGGTAGGTTCTTGTACTTTTTACAGATATCCTTTTTCTTTTTTCTTTCTCCCTTCTTCCCAAAACGGTTTTTGAAGGAGGACAAAATCGTGAGTGCCCGTGCAAATGACACTCAACCGTGGTCCTCAGATCAGTGGAATTTTTTTTACATGGTGTACATAAAATAAAATATACAAACAATCATCTTGTTTGCTGGCTTATTTTTTTCCAGACTGGAAATCAGAGGGTTTTGTTTTTTATCATCTCAACTGGCAGCCTGCCTGATGTATGGTTTTGGGATTACACAATGATAAAAACCCCTGGGAGAATATTTCGTAATGTGGGTTGTTGCGTGCTTCTCCACTACATGGATTAATCTCACGGCTAGGAATGCCAAGTCCCTTCAAAGGACTTGGCAATAAAAATAAAAAATGAGAGCTCTGTACGATCACTGTTGCTGTTTCTTTCACATTACAGAAGCATGGGAAAGAAAATGCATTGTGCATGTCACACGACTGTTACAGTAACTCCATATTAAGTGGAGGTGCAAAATCTTTTGCAGTCTTTCAGCAGGCTATTTAGTCTTTTATCTGTCTAATAATGGGGTGGTTAGGTGCAACTCTGAGGTCAGTAGAACTATTCTACTGACGCTAACTGGATGGCTAAATACACACATGTACAACAAAGCCATTAACTACGATCGATCGGTTGTGTTCAATTTGTCCATCATAAAAAAAATTTTAAAATTTTTTTTTTTTTAATGGTTAAGACATGGACTGGAACAGCCGGTTAAATTAGCACACTAGCTAAAATGAACAAAATATGGTGCACACTGGCACAAGCACTTGAGATGTCTTACATTTCGACATTAACAATCCACTGGGAATATTCAGCTATAATGAATAATCTTAACTACTGATATGAAGGTCACACTAAGAAGAAATGATTGATTAAACTAGCTTCTAGCCAAATCAGAGAACAAATGAATGACTTTCCTGCTTAGAGAAAGCTAAAAAAAAAAATCAATCATAAATTAATCAATATCAGATCTCTACTGTTTGTTACTCTTTCACACTTTTATGGTTTCTCCTGCCTGTCACTTTGACAAGAGACTTCGCCCTGAAGTTTTGTGCTTCCTTTTATTTAAACGAATGAATCTTGATCTAATAAACTGGCTGCAAATATATTCATTCGGCATTTAATATTTTGCCGCTGCTTTGTTTTGATTGATACTGGTGATGTGTATCTTTCGCAAATCGTAGTACTACTTGTTACATACATCTGGAGTATCGCTGATCCGTAGTTTTCCCTTAACTGTGCTTTTTTCTTTTATGGTGGAGCATGTGACTGCAGGGTTGTTCATTTATCCAATTTCTCCTAAAGAGGGATTAAAAACTGACCGGTCTTAAAATAGTGTCTGCCGTGCTCCTTTGAGGGATTTTAAACATCAGTTTGCAAGGGCTTTTTGTTGGACAAATTTGGCCATAATACATTTTAGGACATGAGACTGAAATACATTAGTCTCGTACTGAAGAGGAGAGGGAATGCAAATGCATTGGAAACTAAGGATGGCTTTAACTTGCTCCTTTTTGCATAAGATGTACTGTAAGAAAACATCCAGTAATCGAACTAAATGTTTAGCACTAGGTGTAACCTAGCAGTTGATGAAACAAACTCTAGCGCATGTTGTGAACCGTACGTCTTTGCTCGGTTGCATAAAGTTCCATAAGCAACTTTTGTTCCATGACGATGCTCCATGAACTCGCACATTTTGTCATCTGCGTTAAACCTGATGAACCGGTTTACTGACGAAGGATTTGTTTTGGCTTATTTGATAACATTTTCCATGAGTGGTTAGTACAAGTGGTGGCAAGTATTTGAGTTATATATGCTCTCTTCTCCCAGGTCTTTGAGTGCATTGCCACTCACTCTTCATCGTAATACTTGGAATTTGCAGAGCCTCCAAGATTGGCGACTGTCAGCAACGTGCGGTATTATAAGCATCAGCATCGAGATTCCCTTTCCTCCCCGGAGTGAGGATGAGTGAAACCTGACTCTGTGAGCTTTGGGACGGCTCTGATCCCCATCTCCCTGTCAAGGCACTGGGCCATCTGTCATTATCAGCAAGGGAGGAAGCACTGATTAAATCAAGCTTAATATTTCTCTCCCAAGCCTGTTCTGTTTCTCCCACAGGTGCTGGTCTGCTTCCTGCGAGCACACCTTCCTTTTGCTGATGCGTAAACACACTGCTAGACACACAGCCGCTCAGACCCCTTGGCTCCGAGTATGCTTCCTGCCGCGGGATCTGGCACAAAGCCACGTGTGTGTGTGTGCACGTGTGGATACCACAAGTTAAGCCTAAGAATTTAGGCCACATGCACATGGAGACAACCATAAGAGGCACGGTCTGCACAATCCTTTCCTGCTTTGTACAGGTTTCCGGCGAGTTATTTTTTTCACCATGACTTATTTCCACCACATTGATTTTTAAAGGCTGACTTCATTCCAGGTGTTTTTCCGCTCAATCTTAGTGCAACCAGGTGTTTTCTGTTTGTTCGTACAGCCAGAGATGCACTAAGGTCTTAGCTTTTGGAAAGACAACACATTATCAGCTGCTTATGATTAATAAGCACCAGGTGAATGCTGATTAGTGAGACTAATCAGAAAAAAATCTTCAGTTGGCTAGGGAGTAAAAATAAAAATGTGACTTTTGGGCCAATTGAAAAAGGCGATCAGATATGAGCTCAGATCGATCATATTCCAGAGCGATGGGCGTGTCAGGGTAAGACACTCATGAAGCGATGCACCCAGCATGCATAGTGCTCACTGTATGATCCTCTGGAGGCAGTGTTATGATCTGGGGTTGCTTCAGTTGGTCAAGTCTGGACTCGGCAATGTTATGCGGCAATAAAACCGAGTCGGCTGACGACCCGAAGGTACTCAATGACCAGATTATCACATCAACTGAACAGGTATATTCCAGGACTCAAATTGTGAAAGAGTTCTGGTTCTGGGCGCATGAGGAATCATTTCCGCACACGTATTGTGCGAGGCAATTAATGCCTGAATACATGTAGTAGTGATGGGTCGTTCATTAATGATTCGTTCCTTTTGAGCAAATCTTTACCGTGACTCAGAAGAACGAGTAGTGATTCGTTTTTTTTTTTTTTTTTTTTTTGTACTGGGCGCATCGCGAAACCCTTTGTAGGTTATGTACAGGAAACGGAATTGAACAGTTCTCAATGACTCTTCTAGTCCGAGTCATTCGTTCTTTTGTCACGTGACTCCCATGCAGTGCAATAGATTCAAATAGATTGAACGACTCAGACGAGAAGATATGAGAGGTGAGCTGCTCATTCTGTTTATCATATGTCCTTAGCTGCATTGTAATATTTACATAACTGGAACTATAGCCAAAATTTGTGTTGGGGGTCTGTTTATTGAAAATGTAACATTTTAAACATTTGAAAGAACGAAATGAGGCAGCGCGGTGGTGTAGTGGTTTGCACTGTCGCCTTGCAACTCCAGGGTCCGGGTTCAATTCCCGGCTCTGTGTGCATGGAGTTTGCATGTTCTCCTCGTGCTTGGTGGGTTTCATCCGGGTACTCCGGTTTCCTCCCACAGTCCAAAGACATGCAGATTAGGCCAATTGGCGTTCCCAAAAAAATTGCCCCTTGTGAGTGTGTGAATGAGTGTGTGAGTGAGTATGTGTGTGAGCGCCCTGTGATGGATTGGCACCCTGTCCAGGGTGTACCCTGTCTTGTGCCCTAAGCCTCCTGGGATAGGCTCCAGGCTCCCTGTGTCCCTGAATACAGGATAAAGCTGTATGGAAAATGAGTGAGTGAGCGAGGACGAAATGAACTAAATGACCCAAAAAAAAAAAAAAAAAAGATATTGATGAACGAGACTCAAAGAACCGAGTCAGTAAAATGATCCAAACTTCCCATCGCTAACATGTAGCGGTCCTAATTTATGAAAAGTCTTGTTTTAAGCAAATGATGGAACACATGCACTAGTTTAACAGGACAAGCTTGTGTTTTTTTTTTTCCCCCCAGACCTTAAAAATGATAATAAACGCTCTCATTACATGTTGAGTGTTTGGCAAGAGGCCTGCTTGCTTACTGAACTGATTCTAGAGCCTGGAATCAGCATCACGGAGATCTAATTTAAAGGTGAAGCTTGGAGCTAATGCAGAGTCTTCAGGCTTATTTCGGAGTCTTTTCCTGGTATGTACATTAGATTTCCTGTGATCGCCGGTAAGTCGTTACAAATCCGACATTACAGATATCAGCGAAGTGCAACGCTATAAACATGGCAGCACTAACCATGGAGAGGTTTTTGGCTACGTATGTACTGTTGTAGGGTTTACAGGAAAAAGTTGCCCTTCATGTTTTGCGAGTAAATTAGTAAAGCAGCCTGTGGCCTTGGCAGAGCAGGAACAGCGCTTTGGCAGAGCGCCAAGCGTCTGTCTTTTTCTTACTCCTCACTTTCTTCTTTGTGTGTCCTTAAAATGGCTGCCAAGCATGCTTTGCTAATCTGGCGTATAGATCTGGTTGATCGTTGGAGGGGGGGGCTTATTGAACCCGCTTTCAGTAGCGCTACAAGTCTTGTCTTGAGCTTAATGCAGTATTGATCACTTTCGTCTCGGTATAGATAGAGTTTAAAAGAATGTTCCATACAATCGTATATTGCCACAAGTCAGTCTTTATTACTTTACAGTACCAAAGTACCCAAATGTTCTCGTGTCTCATGGTAGCTGAGATTCAGTCAACCATTTCAAGAAAGGTTTTGGTATCATTTCAGAGTAAGGTAAGGAGGAAAGATAGTCATTTCCAACAAAGTACTGAGAAGAAATATTCGTCTGTGCACGCATTTTATGAGATCATATATACATCTTGGCTCCGGTGACAGAAGTAAAGAATGATGGCTCTGAAACAGCTGCAGGAACAATGACAGTTATCCAACTGTGTCTTATGAGGGTGCATGGGTGCCTGCAGCCGTTTCTGATTTTTTTTTTAAGTTGCACTGACTGAAGACATACACACCCATCCCCCTGTGCCATAAACTCAGACGTTCACACTTGCACGATGACAAAAGTGGTTCAAATATTAACATGAGCTGGAAGACTGAGTAAACAGAACAAGGCCGCGCCTAAACGGATCGCTCAAGGTCATGTGGGTTCACTTGAAGCCCGGGAAATAGCAAGGCTCCTCGTTTCTTATTAATACATCGTCGTGTGGTTAAGATGACTGTGTGTTTTAGTGCAACCGAGAAAGAGATGAACGAAGTGATTCGTCCTCTTCAGCATAGCCTGCTGCCTTAGGCCACACACAACATCTGTCAGTATGTTAAAAGAGAGCCAGAGAGAGAGCGAGCGCGTGTGCTTCCCAGCCCCCTTCATCCCCAGGGTATTGCTCCAGCTTCTTTGGGGGGGGGATGGGATGGGAGCCCCTCTGGGATGTCATTCTGAACTGCATGTTTTGAAACCTTTTGCCAGCTAGCACACATATAGACCAACCCATAATATTTGACCACAACTCATTATAACTGCGCCTTTCTTTGTGCTGACATTTTCTTGCATCTCTTACAAAGGTCAGTCCGAAATCAGTACCAACCCATTCTTTAGTAGAGAAACATGACCTTTATTTAAAGATGTTTCCTCATCTTTGTCTTGGCTTTTCTCTTTTTTTTTTTTTTTCCACTTGGCACACAGTGTTGGCAGGGGTCCCATTCTTAACGTCGAAATGTCAACATGCAGGTTCCTGCATCCAATAGAAACACACGAAGCAGTCGATGTTTATTCCATGGTCTTTTTCATCTACATGAGCTCAAGTGCCTTACATTAAAAGGAAGCATATGTAGATCGCAATAGCACCACTACTTTATATGAGACAGCTGCGTCCTGCCGTTACGCTAATGAATCACGCTCCATTTTTTCCAATGGTTAAAAATCGCTGTGTTTGATGGTTATAACACAGTCATAGTGTGTTGTCATTATGTGGTTGATGAAGAAGGCCTGTGAGATTTCCATTTCCATCCACAGATGTGAGCTCAGCACTTCCGTGCCTACGAAAACTGATGATCTTTTCACTAGCAATGCAGAGATCTCAGCAAAGTATGTATCTACGTTGGCTGGCTGTTGAGGTGCTCCTGGATCTGCTTTGCATATAATGTACTGGCCGGCCAAAGAAATAAAGTAACACAGTCTAATATTTCATTGGACTGCCTCTTGCCATTAATTACAGACGCAGCATCCTTTTGATAAGCTTATGCAATGTCGTCTTCGTCTTGTAATATGCCTATACCATCAGGGTAGAAAAAAAAATCCATTGATGTAAAAACTTGGTTATTCAGTACAGTATATTCAGGTAGTCAGCTGACCTCTTTATGAGCACAGATTGCTGAAGATAAACCTGAACAACAAACTCAACCCAGATCATACTGTAGCACCGCTCCACAGGCTTATACAGTAGGCCCCTTGCACGGTGTGTGCATAAATTCATTTACCTTTAAACGATTTTTTTACGCCTCTGCAACAATATAAATCTGGACTCATTAGACCACATGACATTTTCCAGTGCTTCATAGTCCATTCTTTATGCTCCCTAGCAAACTGAGCATGTAGAGCATGTGGAAATGCTCTACATGAGTGAGAGATCACCTGTTATTGTTTTATGATTTGACTTCACTAAGCATTCACATTTAGAAAACGCACTTATCCAGAGCAATTTACAAAAGTGCTTTGAAGTTTCCATCGTTGGATAGATCCCTACACAGGTTTACACAGGTTTGGTGCCAGCAGTCAAACTGTTGGGGTGGGTTTGTTTGTTTATTTACAGTATTTATTTATTTATTAATTACTCACGCACTCACTTAACAATCATCTACAGTATACCGCTAAATCCTGTATTCAGGGTCACGGGGCCTGGAGCCTATCCCAGGGCACAAGGCGGGGTACACCCTGGACATGGTACCAATCCATTGCAGGACACACACACACACACGCGCACACGCACACACACACACACACACACACACACACAGAGGTGTATCATGTTACTTATTACTCCTCTAGTTCATCCTCAAACACCTCCCTGTGCAGACCCATGCTAATCATTATGTTCCCGCTTGCTACAAACCCACATAAGCTAAAAACAATTAATGATCTAACCAATGAAAAGGTATAAATGAAAAATGCCTTTTATTGAATTTTAGTGAATTTAAAAATACTACAAATTACTATTTAATTGGAACAACCTATATATAGCATGTATTATCTAATATAATATTTTACCTCCAATACTAGCATAGTGTCAGTCTTCTATCTGTACTTCAGGTTTAAGAGGTTTACCCTTTGAGTGCATATCCATTCGCTATGGGGTTCAGGTCAGGCGAGCTGGCCAGCCAATCAAGCATGGTAATATCACGGTTATCAAACCAGTTAGTGGTAGATTGTCACTGTGAGCAGATGCTCATTTCCTTTTCCAACAGGAATTAGCATCTCCATGAAGCTTGTCAGGAAATGGAAGCAGGAAGACAGATGACACGACACTCTAAATCATCAAGGACTGTGGAAACCTCGCGCTAGACTTTAACTAAATTGGATTCTGTACCACTCCTCTCTTCCTCCAGAAAAAAAAAGTTAATTTGAAAAAATTAGATGCTACTGATGTTATGTCAGGAGTTTCTTGATACTAGGAGTGCAACAGTTGTGTCTTTGGGAAATGGCAAAAAACTGTTGCACTCCTGGTGGCTCTTGATGTGGTGGCTCTTGATGCGCTATATATATATATATATATATATATATATATATATATATGTGTGTGGTGATTCCAGCCTCAGGGAGTTATGATTTCCCCACTCCCTGTAAAGCTCTCCCAGTTTGGTGAATCAGCGTTGCTTAATATTCTTCTTAAGGGTGCGGTCAACCCTTTAGTCTTTGCACCTTTTCCTACCAAAATTTCCCTTCTACACAACTTTACATGAATTTGCATCAGTACAGATTTTCTTCCAGACAGAAACAAGTTTCTTCCCCATGCGTATACTGAACTAGACAGAGGAATTCACAGTACAGGAAAGTACAGGGATTGAGAGCATAATCATTCTGGAAGCATGTTTGTATATCAAAAAACTCGTATATCAAAGCGAATTTCTACATAAGAAATTCAGATGATTTGTTCCACAACTCTAAAATATTCATATAAAAATTATAAAGTAAAAATAAAACAAAGGAGAGGAGGGCTACTGTGTAGGACGAATTTCACACACGAAATCACAGCTCTGTCGGTAAACTTCTTTAACAAGATTGACACTTCATTTTGCCTACTTTTCAGGATTTTGACGTTGCATTGATGTTAAACAGATTGAGCTTCACCTCTACAGCCTTTAAAAAAAAAAACTTTTTCTTTACGTGGGCCGTTGATGCAGTATAGTTACTAAAAAACAGTCACTACATTTGGACACAAAATAAAAAAATGCTTAACATGCGCACACACCTCCACGTGTGGTCACAATGTTATAGTAAACGGTACACTCACGCACGGATGTTGACTATAGGAGTGACGAACACACAATGAGACTGAGCATGGGAGACGATTACCCACAATCCTGCAGAGTGAGAAAAATTTGTGACTCAGTTGTGATCACTTGACGCTCAACAGACACAGCGTGTGCATACTACTTGTATTTGAAGACCTCAAGTTAAAATGAATTACAAAATTCGGCTCATCTTGCAAAACGCTCGCAGATCAAGTTACTCGCAATCCAAGGTTCCATTGTATTTATACTGTATGAAAAGTAATTTACTAAAACGCAAAATTAAATAGTAGAATATTTTGAGATACTGGATTTTTCATTGGTCATGATCTGTAATACCGTATATACACTACCTGGATAAAAAAAATATCAACAAAGAGATTAAACTAAGCATATAGTTAAGAGCCTTTTATTGGATGATTACCGCAGTGATTAATATGGTTCAGATGGCGAAAAGTTAGTCAACCCTAACTGATGCAATCAGTAGCTTCTCATTTCTTCAACAACCATGTCAAAAGACACATCTTGTGGTCGTGACAATAGACGTTAATCTGTTTTAGAAGGGTCAAATTATTGTCCTGCATCAAGCAAAGAAAACGATAAAGGAGATTTACTAAAGAAAACTACTAAAACTGTCCCAGTCGAGTGATGGAAGATCATTTAAACGCAATTTTAAGTGACGACTAAAGTATTTCACGTGTTAAATATTTCGTTTAATCCCCCTACAACAAAACTAGATGTCAAATAAAAATTAATTAATAAGGCGGCACGGTGGTGTAGTGGTTAGCACTGTCTCCTTGCACCTCCAGGGCCCGGGTTGGATTCCCGGCCAGACTCTATTCCTGTCTCTGTGTGCATGGATTTTGCATCTTCTCCCTGTGCTTGGTGGGTTTCCTCCGGGTACTCCGATTTTCTCCCACAGTCCAAGGACAGGTTAGGTTAATTGGCGTTACCAAATTGCCCTGTGTGTGTGTGTGTGTGTGTGTGTGTGTGTGTGTGTGTGTGTGTGTGTGTGTGTGTGTGTGTGTGTGTGTGTGTGTGTGTGTGTGTGTGTGTGTGTGTGTGTGTGTGTGTGTGTGTGTGTGTGTGTGTGTGTGTGTGTGTGTGTGTGTTTCTTTAGGCAACAAGTGAATGTGTTGGGTTGTAGTCAGAGAAAAGCAGCAAGTATGTGGTTTTTGTTTTGTTTTACAAAAAGCTGTTGAGTGCTATATACATTCGCCAAACACCTTATTGGGAATATTTTATTAATATTGGGTAGAACCTTTCTTTGCTATCAAACAAAACAACCTCAGTTCCTTGTGGTATGGTTTCTGCAAGTAGTTGGAAACATTGCTTTAGAATTCCCTTGACTGGCTAATGTACTTCCTGCATATTTTTTTTTTAGGTGCACTTTCATGCATTCTACCCAATGAGATGACTTTTACTTGGTGACATGGTGCACCATCATGCTGGAAGTAATGATTAGAAATTGAGTGACTTGTGGTCATGAAAATTGATTGGTAATAACAAGTCTAAGGCGGTATGGTGGCTTAGTGGTTAGCGCTGTTGCCTTGCATCTCCAGGGTCCAGGTTCTATTCCCGGCCTTGGGTCTGTGTGCATGCTATGTTCTCCCCTTGATTGGTGGGGTTTCCTCCAGCTACTTCGGTTTCCTAGGCTGGTTGGTGTTCCCAAATGGCCTGTAATAAGTGAATGAATGCGTATATGTCTGTGTGCCCTGTGATGGATTGGCACCCTGTCCAGGGTGTACTCTGCCTTGTGCCCCCGCGACCCTGTATATAGTATAAAGCGGTATAGACGATGAGTGACTGAGTGAGCGAGAGTGAAATTAACGGGCCCAAAGTTTGACAAGAAAACATTCCTTACACCATTAAATCAGCTCCACCAGCCTGGACTGCTGAGACAAGCCAAGATGGTTCCATGAATTCATGCTGTTGGTGTCAAATTCTGACCCTACCATCTGTGCTTCTCAGGATTCAGCAGACAAGTTTTTCCAGCCTTCAACAGTTTTGGTGAGTCTGTGCCCACTGCAGCCTCGGCTTTCTTTTCTTTACTGATGGATGTTGAACCTGACATGGTCTTCTGATGTTGTAGCCTAGCCACCTCAAGTGTTTGTGCATCCTGAGACCCATTTCTGCTCACCACAGTAGTACAGACTGTTAATCTGAGTACTGTGGCCATTCTATCAGTTTACACCAGTCTCGGTTTGTCTCTCTCATCAACAAGGCATTCCCCTCTGTAGAACTGCTGCTCACTTTATTGCACCATTCTCAGTAAACTCTAGAGACTGTTGTGCATGAAAATCCCAGGAAATCAGCAATTATAAAAATAGTCACACCAGCCTGTCTGGCACCAACAAACATGCCGCAGTTGAAATCAGACAGATCACATTTTTTTCTGGTAGTTCTGCATGATTTTATGCATTGCTTTGCTGATTCGGTCCGATGGATTTATACTGTTCTTATTCATAGAATTGTATTGTAACATCTTACACTATTGATGCCTTTTTAAAGATTTCTAAATGCCCAAGTAGTATTTTCTGAAAAGCATACCTTGATTTTACACCGATACATGGTCGGATTACATTTGATTCCAGGAAGAAAACTGTTCTTATCTTTTTTCTATTAGAAAATGATGTAATCTTACTAAATACCTTCACCGTTATTTAAAAAAAAGGGATTATGTAACTCCTGTAAAACTGCATAAATTTAACATTCCTGTTAACTGTGTTACTTGTAATCATGATGTAGGCACACTGTTTCATTATATGTGGGAGTGTGAGAGAATTTTTCCAGTTCATTTCAAGTCTCATAGAAAGTGATGTTCCTGTAGATGCTAATGTCTATTGTGTATTTTTTCTAAAAAATGTTTTGGTGAGTGGCAAGAAGAAAAGGCATCATTCATTTCTGTCTGTTGCAAGCCAAGCATGTTATTGCCTCAGAATGGAAGGACATTCAAGGACCAACTCCATGTCAGTGGGTCAG
The DNA here is from genome assembly GCA_011419295.1 of Clarias macrocephalus. NCBI lineage: Eukaryota > Metazoa > Chordata > Actinopteri > Siluriformes > Clariidae > Clarias > Clarias macrocephalus. Next base: position 89,265 of record JAAGKR010002347.1, read on the forward strand.
GGGAAATGTCTAGTAAGCTTTGGAAACGCTAGGGGAAAATTAAGGACAATTCATGAAGCCTGTATAAACAACTGAATTATCTCGGTCAGGGGTTCTTTGTGTTGCCAAGAGTAGGATGTTGTGTTTGCGGGGGAGAGTTTTATTGTGTTCTCTAAAATACAAATCGTGCAAAATATAAAATGAATCAATATAATTGAAAAATATATTCTGGAACCATACTGCATTGCACTTTTTAACAAATGCAGGCTTACCTCTCACCAGTGTATTTTATATGGGTCTTTCGGATGGTCTTCTCTTTATCGCAGAAGAAAAGTAAGATTGCTAAGACATTGCTACATCGCCTATTTACATCTCCAAATTTTTTATCCAATCAAACTAGCAGTTATGGCACTAGATCTGTTTTTTGAATTCTTTTAAATTCTCCTAAAGTCAATTCAGAGCTTGGTAAATCTGCTTTCTCTTATGTACCCTGGGCGTGGAATGAGTTGAAACAATATAATTATGTTAGAAACACTCTCTAAAGGTACCATTAATGGTCTTTTTTACAAATTGGCTTTAAGGAAACATTGTCCATTTACAAGCTCTGCCTTGAAGTAAAGCTCATTATGTATATTGCTGTCATTGGCCTGTTACTTTCCTGTATTTATATTTATTTATATTTTATGCTGTTTTATATATATAAATATATTATATATTGTTTTTATTAGATATTCTTTTTGTGAAACTGTGCATTTTGCCATCCTAACCAGTACTCCCGGTGGGAACTAACCTCAATCTCATGTTCTTTCCTTAACATTGGAGTCATGTAAGTAGTGATGATTTTATAAGACATGTAAGATACTGTTGGATAAATGTATGAGAAAATATGTTAAATCAATATTAAGTGGCCAGTCCTTGCCTAGTGGGTAGTCATAAAAAATATTCTGATATTTATGCTTATAATAAAGCATTGAAGGAGCAGAAAACATAGTGGAAAATCAGATCAATTTAACTTCATCAGTATTAGCTACAAGCATACCCAATCAAATTCAAAATGTCATTTGACATAGATGATAATTAAGGAGTAATTGTATGAAAGAAATGCTGATTTCTTTCTTTTGATGTCGTTTGGGTTTCATTGATTTATTTCCAAAGCCAGTCATTGTTAATGTCTAATGTGTATTGTATCATGTGTCAGTGTAGAATGAGAGAATGCATAGAGCTTAAGTTGTGTTTTGGTTCCTATGAATGCACTCTCACACACACACACAACACACACACACACACATACACACACATCTGCTCCAGCTGGTGTGTGCTCTTTATCCAACAGAGCAGAACAAAGCTGTGCATGCAAAGCCTTCCAGGCTGCCACACAATAGCAGGAGTTCACAGCACTGCAGCCTTTACATTTTGACCAAATACAGCAAACTCATCATAGCCCAATCAATCAAAATGATCAAACCATGAAGCTCCATCAGCAGCTTTTAATCAATTTTCCATTTGGACTATGACAAGTCTAATTGAAAAGACAAGTCAGCAAGTCAAGCATCTTTAACTGTCATTGTCCATTTAGCTTCACTCACACTCAGATCATATTCACCAAAACATTGGACTTTGTGACTTTATAGAATGCAATACTATAATTTTGTAAGGTTTTAAGTTTTAAGGTCTTATCCACTAATTAATACTGTCAAATAATAGCAGTAATAAAATTATTCACAGACCATTAAATGCTGTTTTGCTTTGATCAGCTCTCATTAAGATCTGACCATTTATCTTTGTACTAACACCTTTTTTTGTTTGTTTGTTTCCCCCAACCCTCCCATTTATATCCAGGCTTTGGGACTGGCACTAATGATGCCGCCTTAAACGTTATTGTCGCATTATTGTAGATGTTCTGTCAGTAATATCTAACACCAGACCTGATATCGAACACATTTTAATGATTTCAGGTTGTCAAATGAACAATTTTTATAAAGTTTGAGAAAAATGATCACATCAAAGTAAAAAAAGTATAAAGTTCCCTTATGCTGAATAAGATAATTCTTAACAACAAAAGAAATATATCAGACAGGGGAATTTTAATACATTTTCTTTTCTTTCTTTTTTTCCTTTGGTTTAATATCTGCTGCCGGAAAATGAGAACACTGGTTTAGGTGAACCATGGTTTTGGATCAATACTTGAGCTCTATCAGGAGAAGAAACTGTACATCCAAATGGCTCCAAGCAGGAGGACCAGGGCTAGAGTTTCAGGATCATACACCAGTGTCACTTCATGAAGGTCCAGATTTCCCTGCCCTGATGCACCTACTAAACTTAATAATCAACTGATTAGATACATCGGGTTCACTTTGATTAGGGAAACTTTCAGTTAAACCCACAGTCCAGATTAGTGCTGATGTGGGTGTGAGTGTGACCTCTCAGTTCTGTCACACACCCTGCTGTGCATGTGAGGGTTACAGCTGTCCTATCTGTGAATAGAGGTGCCTCCTGGGTGGAGATCTGGACCGCTTCTGTTTATCCCCTAATCTGTAATCATTATCACATTACTGCTGCTAGAGCTAGAAGCAAACACCTTTTAATCCCTCTCATTCTGCTCACTGCTTAGCAAAGGGTGTTTAATTGTATCAAAGCAGTTGTACCATTACTAATGTAACATGCATTTTTTTTAAAGCAATGTTACCAAATTAAAATGGTACAGGTATAACTAACTATTGTTCATCTCTCAAAAAAAAATTAGACTGATTAGACTATGCTTTGAAATACAATATTAGAAGCTTGGTGTAAAAGAGTATTAGAGTTGTTGATCTCCATATTTATGCATTTGTGTGTAATTATCATTCCTTACTCATTTTGCAGAAATTAGACTTTTTTCACAGTAAACAGTAATATTAATGGCTCCAGAGTAGTCTGTCCAAAAACTGTTTGCCATACTGGCCAGAGATTAGAAATGTGAAACCCAGAGCCAATCCATGCCAGAGAAGCTATGCACTATGGGTAGTAGGGATGCATTACTCTCTCTCCTTTTACTCGCAGCGATAGTAGCCAGTCATCAGCATCTGTAAGCTGCCTATGAGCATGTTACACTGCCATGTGTTGAGCCTGTAAATTTTACATGGAAGGGAAATGGGAGGGAAAAAATGGTCATATACAGTATGTACCTCTGTCACATACATACAGGACTGGACTGGGACCAAAAAAAAAGCAGCCCTGGTTTTTTTTTTTTTTTTTTTTTTTTTACCCAGCAGCCCACCACTACAATCTAGAGTCAGTCTAGTCAGATATGGAACAGTTTCTTTTTTCTTTTTTCACCGTAATTTAATTATGTTTTAAGTGAATATATTCTAGATTCATTCTACATAAAGTAAAACTTTTTTTGTTGTTTGCTTTAATTTAGATGGTTATAGCTTACACCTCATGAAAATAAATGTTAAAAATCCAATTTTTCAGAATGTTACAATTTTCCCCACAATCAGGACAAAAAAAAGCTTGCTTCTTTTTTTTTATTATTATTATAATTTTTTTTTATAATATATAATTTTATAGAAGACAGTCCTGCATCTATACTCTATACTGCATTTATACTCCTTTGCATACCTTTAAGCTGAGTCTGGGTAACATCACTCAGATGATTAGAGGCTATTAACTTAGGTACGGAAGGAAATGCCATAACAAGGAGTCATCAGTCTTCTACCTCAGTATTCCCTTTTTATATAGTGTGCTCATACACAGACATACAGTACATGCCATGCTTATGAAGGAAAGTGAAGACTTTCGTCCTATAGAAAAAAGTTTTCTTATCTTCCCTTGAAATAAATTCATAAATGATTCTGTATGAAAGGCAAATTCATGGAAGGCGATGTGAATTTCTACCATATATCAGAAATGATATACCAGCTGTCCTAGCTCATTTCCTTGACATGAGACAGAATCTGTCTTGGGTTGTCTTTGTGGCTTGCATAGCAGACATAGTCAAAAGAGACCAGGGACTTAAGTTTGTCTTGTGTGAGATGAAAAAAAAAATGCTGAGATTCTCTACAGCTGGGCTTTAATATTAAAAATGTATTCTGCAGTATATTTTAAACACAAATCTTACTTAGCCTCAGTGGTCTTTAGGAATATTTTAAAATATTTGAATTGAATCATCTGAAAATAATTTGAAAAAAAAATCAGATAGTGAATACTCTGCGCTTTTTTAACTCATTTCCATCTACTATATTTGGACGCAATGTGTGATTACCACAGATAAGTATTTTAGCATATTTACCTGTGTGTAGGAAACTACAGTAAACTTTAATAGTGACTAACTTTGTTAAACATTGTATTTTTTTATTTTGATTGATTTTTCATGACAGATTGTTTGCATTTTTTTTTTTTTTTTTTTTTTTACAGATTCTTTACATGCTACAGTGCACAATGGTATCCCACAAGTCTCCATTTTAGGTCCTCTATTATTAGGTCCTCTCTTTTTAAATCCATAAATCATACAAGACATAAAAGCTCTGAGAGACACGAGACTACATTTCCTATCAGCCACTGTACACAGCACTTTACCACAACACCATGTCACATAACTGCTTATAGAGAACCTGTCTTTTGTTGCCACTACACTACCTGTACTTTGCTGACTGGATCCTTGTTCATTGTCTAAGCTGTTTTGTTTCTTTATATACAAATTTAATAAAAGTATTACAGCATCTCCATCCATCTCAACTAAAATGTATGACAAGCTTGTACAAGAACCAGAAATTTCATTTTCTTAAAATCAGAAATAGATAAACAAATGGTATGCATATTATATCTACTACTTTTGATTTCATTTATTTCATTTGTATTTAAATTATTTGACAGACAGACAATCAAATGCATGCTGATTCTACATGATGATGATGATAATGATGATAAAAAAACTGTTGTTTTATAATCTATGTTAAACCATTGTAATTCATTACTGGTTTGCTGCCCTGTGCTTTCTTTTAGTGATCTTCAGTTATATCAGAATGCAGCAGGCTGTGTCCTTACCATGAACAGAAATTCCTAGGACAGGGAGTTTCATATAGTGGTTACGGCATTACGCTACTGATCGGATGGTCCCATGTTTAAACCTCACTACCATCAAGTTGCCACTGTAGGGCCCTTAACCCTTAACCTCTCAGATGTGTAATTTTATAAAAATGTAATAGGTCTGTATAAGGCATCTGCCAAATGCCATAATGTAGCTATATCTAGTTTCACAGCTCTAAATGGCTTAATTACAGAGTTTGATTCTAATTTCATGCAGCCCTGTAGTCAATTTAATACTAATACTAGATTTCCTTAAATAGTTCAGTTAAGGGGATTTGAAAATAAAGCTCTATATCTGTACAATTCATTCACTGGAGATGGGACTATTGTGAAGAATATAAGGTAATGTGTTCCTAAAGTACAGTTAAACCTTGGATTGCAAGCATAATTCGTTCCGGAAGCGTGCTTGTATATCAAAGCAATCTTGTATCAAAGCGAATCTCCCCTTAAGAAATAACGGAAACTCTCATGATTCATTCCACAACCCAAAAATATTCATATAAAAATAGTTAATACAAAATATAGGACAAAACACTGCTCTGTCGGGAAACTTCTTTAACAAGGAACCTCTCTGACACATGCTTTTGCCTCCTTTTAAGGATTTCGCAGACTTTTATTGTTGGATTGTAATGAAATAGTTTTATGTTATAATGTAATGACTGCATGGTAGTGGTGTATATTTGAAATACTAATAAATTGATTCATTATAATTATTAATTGATAAAATATAATATAATAATAATAAAAATTATTTTATAATATATAATTATGATTTTTGTAAATCTGTAAATTTGTAGGCATGTACATTTCATCAAAAAAAATTAAATTTTTACAATTTCCTTATTGCAATTTTTCTTTTATTTCAGTGAAAATTTTCTGTCTTCCTATTCTATAATAATCTTTCCATTTTATGTATAAGCATGTCATATAAGCATTTCGCCGCTTATCATACTGTGACTAATAAGAATTAAAAATAACTTTAACTTTGACACTACAGGAGTAGTGAATAGAAATTCAGTTGGAAAAATCAACTGGAGCATTTCTGTTAGAGACTTATTTCACAGATTGTTGAAAACATTATAAATGAGATTTTTTTTTAAATGTTCAGAACAGCGACCAAGATGATGATTCTCCTAGGCTTTTCTCAGTAGACATGGGATGTGTCAAAATGGCAAGCTGTTATGCTGCCATGTTCCCTGTGGACTCCTTCTGGGTGATTGGATAGCTGCATGGGCCTGTGACAGAATCACTGCCTCTCTCTAATCGACAGCTGCAGGCTTATTGTCCCAGAAGGCCTCTGCACCTAAAATCAAACACTGGTAGTCAGAATATCAGCTTTAAAATAGATTGTGATCAAAAGAATATCAGCTTTAAAATAGATTGTGATCAAAAGTTCTAACCTGAATATTGTATGAAATATTGAGAACAATGTAATGGAGTAATGTGTTATACTGTATACATTTCACATTTTAAAGTGGTACAACAAATTATTTGGAAAGGGATGTTGAGAATTTGGCTGCAAACTAATTATAGCAGGCAATCAAATATAATATTTCAAAAGTGTGCTCAAAGACTACTGCTCTGTGTCTCTAAAAGGAAACTGGCAATGGAAAATAGTAAGTCCATTACATAACATAAACCAAATGATGCTCCACTGTCAGGAGAATTTTTTCTGCATATAAGGAAATGCGCATAAAATACATTGTAAAATGTATTAACAACGAAGCTTTGAGACTGTTTATTGTTTACACTCTGGTTGTCCACATGGTCTTGTGTGGATGGCTAAACATATTTCAGTTTAAACCCTGGTGGCATCTGTCACCAGGTTTAGATTTGGCTGCAGAGGAAAGGTTTCAACGAAACGAGGGGCCAAGAAATATTTGCAATGGTTTGCAGCGACAATGTTGTTGTCAGTCTTTCGGCTGTTTCCGTCGAGGGGTCGCCACAGTGGACCAGGTGATTCACACACGACTTGGCACAGGCTTTACACTGGATGTCCTTTCTGACAACCCACTCATTTTATCCAGGCTTAGGACCGGCACTGCATCCATTGGCTGGGATTTGGGCATTGAGTGGAAATCTAACCCAGCCCTACTGAATGGCAGCTTCAGCAAGTAAATAACGAAATAATGTGTCCATGTTCCTCCTACCCCTTGCTTTGTGTTCCCACTTTATATTCCCTACTAACTCAAAGAGAATCCGCTATGTTGTAAGACATGACGAGT